>APFE030264711.1:35071-45238 GCA_000404065.3 Pinus taeda | reverse complement strand
TTTTGAGTTTAGAGATTTCTTCATAAAGGTCATCTTCATCTAAAGCATCCAAAAAATCATCATCTTCAGAAGCCATCATAAGTCTATAGTCATTTCTATTTTCATCTTCATCACTATTTGATAAACCATTGCTATCTTCATGAGTATAGTAGCTCTTTTTACTTACACTTTGTTTTCTATTCCATTTTGCAGTTTCCTTCCCTTTATCATATTTATCTTTATGAGGACATTTGGCAGCACAATGACCGACTCTACCACAGGAAAAACATTTGAAAGGTAGTTTACCTCTGAATCTACTGGAACCCTGTTGAAGATTCTTGACAAAGTTCGCTTCCTCTTCTTCTTCTGAAATATGCCCTGATTCATTGAATTCTTCTTTTCCTTTTGCTGAAGCTTTAAATGCGGCTTCTCTCATATTTGATGGACCTCCTTTTTTCGTCTCAAAGGCAGTTAAGATTCCGTGAAGCTGTGTCATAGTAATAGTCTGTAGATCCTGCTTTTCTTCTATGGTAGATACTTTTGATTCAAATTTAGCAGATAAAGATCTTAAAACTTTTTCAATTAAGGTAACTTCCTTTATCTCTTCACCCAGATTTTTCATGCAATTAACAATCTCATCTATACGTAAGAAGTAACTAGCTATACTTTCATCATTGTGCATCTTGAGAGTTTCATATTGAATTCTGAGAGTTTGTAGTTTAGCACGTTTTATCTGAGAGTCTCCTTCGTAGCTTAGAACGATTTTATCCCATATTTCTTTGGTTGATTTGAGCTGCATAACTTTGACAAACTCTGATTGTGACGAATTTCCCAATAATGTATTGACAGCTTTGGCATTGGTTTCATATTGCTTTTTACCTGCTGTATCTGTAGGAATTACTGATGGAAAAGTATATCCTCCTTCTACGATTTCCTAGACATCTATTCCAAGAGATTGAAGATAGGTTGTGGTTCTTACCTTCCAATAAATAAAGTTGCTCCCATCAAAGATTGGCGGTCTGATGGATCCCCTGCTTTCTTGATTACTCATGATGATGGATCTTCCTTCAAGCGATCAAGCTTCTTTTGAAGGACCTGCTCTGATACCAATTGTTGGAAATAATACTGAGAGGGGGGGTGAATCGGTATTATCAAATCAATAATTTTTCATTTCCATAATCAGATTCATATACGCTACTTCAGTTAAGGGAACTCACGTGTACACGCAACTGTGTTTAGTGCCACTAGTGTATATCCAACAAACTTATGATTTAGTTAATTCATCATATATTGATCTTTAATCACTGCATCAAAACCATATAAACAATAACTAGGTGCAGTAAAAAACAGAACAGATCATCACACATACGAAACACACATGAACACCAAGATATAAGGTAGAAACCCAATGTGGGTGAAAACCACCTACTGCAATCATCTCTGTCTTCTTTTAATAATAAGAGAATTCTGTTTACAATTTTGTACTGATGCAATCTTATACCAGTATGTAGGCTTCTACCTGCAGAAGGCTACAATCTTTTTTCATTTTCCAGCTTCTACTGGAAGGGAGCTACACCCCCTAGCTCTTGTACTAGTTGATATGTTTACTAGTAGATCCATCAACAACATCATTCAATCATCAAATATATCTGCATCAACCAATCTCCTTTTGAACCAACCACAACCGTATCAATCAATCACTGATCATTCAGAATGCTGTCACCAAAATACAGAAACCAGAACCCAAGCAATAACCCAAAACACTGCAATAGCAAACAAAAGCAACTAAAACATATTTTATAAGGTATACGCTACTTCCATGTGTCAAACCTGCGTGCATACACGCTTTCCTCAAAGCGAACCAGCGTACAGATCAACAAATCAAATTTATAATGTATACGCTGTTTTGATCTGCAGAACCAGCATGTATACACTTCTTTTCTGAAGTGAACGTGCGTACAAATCTGTAAAAGATGATTTAAACATAACAACTATTCCAAACTTCAATCATACCCAGATCATCATATTTACAGACTACAACATGCGCCAGTTGTTCGGATATATGATCAAACCACATAAAAATAATTCACTTCAAGCCTTAAGATCCTGATGCATCATTAGATCTTATCCGTCATCAAGTGATAAGGTTCTTCCTCGGTTCAGATCAAGCACGACACCATAAGCCAATAACCTGCATATTATATCTCACACTATATCAGCTATTCGGTACTTGCACACTTGGCCTAATGATTTTCTCCTCCTTTTATAGTTTTTAGGCCTTTCTTAATAACATGGACCAAAACCACTTAGGACCAATACCTTGGACCAATACCTGGGGTCAATACCTCGGACCTGATACCTTGGACCAATACCATGGATCAAAATATCATGGACCAAATACTTCGGACCAAACATTTAGTTTTCCAAGGTATACACACTTTTCCTTTTGTGAAAGTGCGTGTACGCATGCGCGACTTGTATATAGTGAACCCGTGTGTACACGCGGCTTGGTCATTGATGAACCTACGCATACATCTTTCTTCATTCTGTGTAGTCTGATTTGTAACTCTGTGCTGTTAACCTGCAGTCTTGTGATCTGTCATCTGAGTGAGTTACTTTCTGAATTGATTCCTTGAAGCTGCCCTGCATTTCATCACACACTCCTGTCCTGCATTTCATCACACCTGATATCTCTTCTGTAGATTCATGTAGTTACCATATACAAGAGGGTTGTTCTGCTACAAGTGGGTTGCCATCAAGTACAATATATACATCATAATGCCAATAGTGATTGGACTCTTTGATGGTACTTGATACTTACTTTTTGATGATGATAATCTGGACAATGTTGAAGTAGATGATATAGTTGATCTATATACTCTATTCCTTGCATTTCTTGATTATATAAATGATGTGGATCTCCTGATGCTAACATAATCTCTTAATGTTGATATGAACTTGTGAATGATGATGGTGTGGATTCATTGATGATGAACTATTTGATGTTACTGACTCCTTGATGTAAGCTTCTTGATGATGATATGAACGAAGTTAACTGCTTAATGATTTGGGTAAGGTCACTTTCCCAATATTTAGTGGGAGTAATGATTGAAAATGATGTCTGTTGATATCAATATAAGATTTTCAAAGCCAAGATGGAAATACTTCATAAACTATTTCTTGCACTTAAAAGTTTGATGAGATGGAGAAGCTATTGATCCCTGATTTTATTGATAAACACCTATCACATGCCTCTAAGTCAAGCTATGGATGTGTTGCTCGTTGAGATATCAGTGTGATGCTACTATTTATGGTCAGAAATTCACTACCAAAATATAAGACTTCATGGATATTCTGATACTGGCTCTTTTGGCAGTGCGATGAGTAAAAGGAGTACATCTAGTGCTATATTTCTTGATTCTGTTGCTCTGGGAGCACTATTGAAGCTGAATGCATGGCTTATTATGAAGCTAGTTGGTTGTTGAAGCTCTTCAGTGAGTTATTTGAGCACGCGTTGGTAACCATCATTGTATATTGCAATATTTTTGAGCGGGATTCATTTTTTTAGAGAATCCATGTTCCACGACAGCTCTAAGTATTAGGTACCACTTGATTTTGATATGATACATTGGAGAGCTACCAAGCTCCATCATTATTGGTTGGATGAGCATATTACTATCATCCATACATAGCCTCTTGGTAAATTCTTCAAGTAGAGGTTGGGAGTCGTGGATAGACCCTACTATGAGGGTCTTAGTTGATCATTGAGCTCTGGGAGCTCTTGGGAGCTTGGGGTACTTCTTGAGCTGTGAGTGACCATAGGTTGAGTGGTTCACCTTCCCCCTTTGGTGCGCTGCGTATAGGGTGAGTGGTTCGCCTCCCCCTATGATAACCCATGATGGTTGACATATGTGTAGGGTGAGTGCTTCACCTTCCCCTAAAATTGATGACACATGTATGTAGGGTGAGTGGTTCACCTTCCCTTACTGTTGATGACATATGAGCAAGATGAGTGATTCACCTTCTCCTATGGATATCCCAGTGAAAGATGCATATAGGCATCTGTTGACATGTTAGTGGGACGTGGTTCATCCTTTCCCCACATGTAGGATGCCCATTCCCTATGATTGTTGGTTGACATGTCGGTGGGACGTGGTTCATCCTTTCTCCATGTGTAGGATCCTTCCTATGATTGATTGCTATGACTTGTGTTTGTAGGATGTGGTTTATCTTTCCCTACATGTGATTGTAACTTGTGTTTGTAGGACGTGGTTCATCCTTTCCCTACTCTCGCTAATTTGCATACGTAGGATGTGGTTCATCCTTTCCCTAGGTATGGTTGTGATGTATGACTGTAGGATGTGGTTCATCCTTTCCCTACGTGTGATTGTGATGTGTTATTATAGGATGTGGTTCGTCCTTTCCCTACGTGTGGTTGTGAGCAGGATGTGATACACTCTTTCCCTGCTATTGATTCAATATCATCCTACCCATGTAGTCCGAGACACATGGGAAGTACCTCTCATCTGGCCAATGAGTTGGGTAAAGTGGTTAGGGACCATAGTACTACCGATGGATGCATCGGGTATTGCCGTACTCCCTATGACTAGGATGCATGGTGTTTCTCAACTTGATCTGGGATTAAGTCTGACTGAGGTTTTACCTCTGAACTAAGTTTTGTCAGTGGAGAGTGGTAAGGTCTTGTGACTCACTCTCAATCATTTCTTCTTCATTATTACATCAGTGTTCAACAAAGCAGAGCAGAAAGGAGGTACAAAGATGGTTCATGACGACAAGTTGGCATGATGATCAATGATGATGGACAGATTGGCAAATGGAATTCTCCCTAGTTGAGAGGGAGTGTTAGAATTGGCAACTAGGGCCAAATTCCACTTTGGACAACTCCTTTGAGGAAGATGATTGCAACATTAAATTCCTCTTTTCGAGAGGACCAAAATCGATCTAAAGATCGTCAAATTTGGATAAAGTAAAAGTGGGGTTTTGAATTTATTCTCTTACACAAATATTATCAAGGTCGGCCTTATCTCTATGTCGGCTCAACAGATCCAATAGATGCATCCCTTGATCCTCCACCGAATTGTATAAATAAGGTTGCTTCCACCCTCATATAATCATGATCCTAAAAGAGAAACTCGCATTTCTGTTTAGCCGCAGATTGGGAGCATCCTAGACAAAGAGGAGAGGTCGAGTTCCTTTTTGAATACTGAATTAACCTCCCAGCCTGGCCGAGTAGAAAAGGATGATTTGCGGATTGTCTGGGCATGTTTTAGGTCTAGTTTTTGAAGTATTTTTGTGAGATAAGGCCGTTGTCTTGTACTAAAGGTCAAATCCTTCACCATTGTTTGGAGGAGGGCTGTGAGTTTGCACAGGGGGCTGGGAGTAGCTCTTCTTGCCAGCGAAATAAAGAGGATCATCTCTAAGGTAGCCGCAAATGCTAGAAGTATACTTGAGCCATAGATCAAGGCTGATGATGTCTGGTGATTAGCCCTAACCAGGCCGAGACCATAAGCTGACTCAGACAGTAAAGATGTAGGTATGTTTTGAATCAGTTTGGATAAAGGGCATATTTGGACAGTGTTTTTGACATCTTCTTCTTCAGTTAAGGGATTGAAGTCTGGTAAGAAGGCTGCATACATATTCAGGATTGAAGTTTGGTAAGTGGCTGCATCATTCATGAAAGCAAACTTGACTGGGTTATCTAGTCATCGGATAATGGTTTTTCTCAACATATTGTCTGTACTATCTCTTTATTTCTCTGCTGAACATTTGATAATAATAATAAGAAGAATTGATCAAGGGTTTTCCCCATCTTGGGGTTTTACCTTGGCTTGAGCCACATTCTTGTGTTCTTCTGACTTGGCTTGTCTTTAGCTTTTATTATTTATGTTCTTTCATTAGTTACAGTCATGATTAATGAGATTGCTAATGGATTAATGGGCAAATGATGTAACTAACCTAAGTAAAGAACATATTAAGTCAAAATTTACAGGGGTTGATATAAGTGATTGATAGTAAGGCTTCTAGTTTGTCCAATTAATCAAGCATGTACAAGTGAGCTTGAGCAACAACCAAAACCATAGGCTCAAGCTTGGACCATAATCAAAGTTGTAGCTAGAGTCAAAGCCATGAACATGATTTAGTTTGCGGTTATCTTCAAACTGACATCAGTTTGCAATCATCTTCAAATCGCCATCGATGAGCACTTCCAATCAGAAGAAGACAATAACTTCTTGCTAGATTTGGAAATGCTCCAGGAGTTGTCGAGCCTTGGAGCCAAGTTCCATTAGTTTGTGGTCAACTTCAAACCACTATCTCATCAGTTTGTGGTTATATTTAAACCATCATCAGGGAGCACTTCCATTTCGCAGAAGACATCAACTTCTAGCCATATTCCTAATTGTTCTAGGAACTACTTCAAGCCAAGTTCCAGAGTTGGTGGTCAGCCTTAAACCACCACTGGTAGAAAATTTCAGCCTCTGCTACCCATTTGGTTTGTGGTCTTTCTTAAACCATTAGATTCAAAGAGAACATTCAGCCATTAGCAGCTACCCTCATCTCTCTACTTGGGCTTAGTATTAACGGGGGGAATGTTGGACACATAATTCTTTAGGGTTATGGTGTGGAGTGTGAACTGTCATAGCAAGTCCAAGAGACCTTGGTAGTTGAATCCAATGGTCAAAACATTGTATTAATATATGTATCATCTTAATGCATTAGCAATTAATGCTTATTCTTTCATTCTTGTTTTCACAGTCCAACAAAATGCAATTTAAATGACGTCAGCCCTAATATATTGCACAAAATTTCATGAGAAACAATCAATATACTTCTCACATCACAAAATCACATCCTTTAGCGAGTCATAGATAGTATGCTGAGTGCTTTTCCTTGAACAGTTATAGTATTAGTGTCATACCTCAACTTATCATATTTGATTGATGTAGTCTTAATTATGTGTACTTAGTGAATACTTGTTTCTTCATGGTTGGTACTCACTTTTAAACTCTTCATTCTTACATCTTTTAGTATGAATACGTTGTATTTTTCTAAGAAGTATAGACTTTGTAGGAATCAAGTGTGTTCCTATGCATAAATATTCCACAATCTTGTTATTTTGAAATGGGGCGCCACCCTAAAAGTATTGTAATATGCCAAACTTGGAGTGTTAATCCGAGTAGTTTTGCCTGTTTGTCATGTGGCTGTCATATATATCCAGCTAAAATAAAGTTTTCTGGAACACAGTGCATTTCCGTATCTTCTTTTAATGATGCTTATAAAAGTTATCAAATAGCTGTTTTCTTAGATTTTGTGCTTCTTTGGCAGTGTCTGTCATTAATTCGGTGGCTAGAAGAGCGTTATGAACCTGTCTATATGCGCCATCCAGGGTTTCAGGAAGGAGCCAAAGCTCTTCTGACACTAGAACAATCCTCCCCACTAGAATTACCTGATAACCTTTGTGGGGAGAAGTGGGCTTTTGTTCAATTGCCTTTGGCAGGTTTGCTTTATTCATCCTTTTATATGAAGAGTACATTTTCAAAACTGTTGTCTTTTGTGCAGATGTACACGTAGGGTCAAATTTAATCAGTATGCATTCTATTTATGTATGTTTGTGTTTTTTACTAGTGTTTTGTGTTTTTTTTTAAGTATGCCTTATATTCACCTAAATATATTTACAAAGGGAAAAACAGAGGCGCAAGGGTATATACGAAGAAAGATCATATCCTCTTCCTCAATGCTAGTAGGGCAGAATTAAAATCAGAATAGGCTTGACCATCTATCCCTGTAGCATCCTTAATCAAAAGATAACCTTTAACAGTAACCAACAATTGCAAGCATGCCTTTCCACACCAACTATAACAAAAACTCTGTAGTGAACTGACCTCATTAACAAAAGAATATTTACACTTAAGCTTGCAGATCATCAATAAAACAGTGATGCTGAGGCAATGCCAATTTCCTGTGAAAGAAACAAGAACTAAGTATCTGGAATAACCGAGGAAGGTGGCTCTCCTATGTAGCTTATTGAAATAAGAGTTGATAGTTGGATGCTGATCAATGTACTGCTAACACTCCCTGGCAAGTTGACAGTCCCACAATACATAGGTCATTGTCACCGGCTTGCCACAAATTAAATAGAGTCCATTTGTGAGATCACTTCTTGCCAAGCAAGCCTTGGTTGGCAACAAGGTTGCATAGAGCAAGAGCAGAGTGGAAGCATAATATTCCAAAAGTCTACGAGAGCAGAGCATCTATATTATATATATATATATATATTATTGCATTTTTGTTAATAAAAAGACATCTAGAATGCTAAATTAGTTGTAGAATATACGAAAACATGCATACTTGTACATCAATGAAGATATAAATGGCACCCATAATAGATTAATGATCAATCTGTTAGTTTTGCAGCATCGGATGTGTTCTAGCCTTGAAATTTTGTGGAGAGGCTAGAATGCATGAGATCTCCAAAACCCAGAATCGTTTATGGAAATTCCACCTAGAAATAACTTAATTAGATTATTAGTCAATGTTTTAATATTTCGTAAGTCTAAACTTAGGGAATATGACTAATTAATCAAAATTAATTAAATTAAGGTGTTAATGTTCTAAAAACTCACACGGATCGACATCAAGTTAATCCTAGCCATCGATTAAGATCTAATCTTGGACATTGAAGTCTCGACATAGGATCATAAGAAGAAGTCAATGGGGCTTGGGGAATACACTTGAGTAGTTCGATTTCATGAGCAGATCGATTTCTTGAGTAGTAGTAGTCAGTTGTTGAAGAGAGAGCCAGTGAGATCGAAGCAATGAGTGAGGGGCAGAGACAGTAATCGAGAGGAACGATTTTCCAAATTTGAGGAGGCAGCAACAAGTGAGCCGAATTATCCCAGAGAGGCAATGCAGTTGCTTCAGTCAGGCAGTTCGATTTGGAGAGAAGAAAAATCGTTCTTAGTTCCAGAGGCCGGGAAGGAGTTCCAGAGGGTCGGATAGACGATTTTCTCAACATCTAGAGGCAGAATGAGTACGACTTCATCAAAGCCCAGTCCGAAGCAAGTCGTCCAGCCAGCTATGCAGAGCAGTGCAGAGGCGGATGCAGAGCTCCAGGAGGCTAAGTTTTGATAGGGAAAGCCGACCTAGAGATTGCTTGTGGGAGAAGGGTAATGCCCTTCAGTATTTTGCTAATATTTTCTTGCTATTTGGATTGCTAGTTGGGCTTCCATAGATGAACTCAGATTTCACTATTGCATAATAAAATAAAACCCTCACTACTGCACTGGTTTTCCCAAGTTGGGTTTTTCCGGGGACATTGTTCCAAAAATATGTGTGTCTGCTAGCATTTTCTCTAGCGTTTATTCTTCTGCAGTTTTATTTGTGTAGATTGCAGTGTGAGTTATTCAGTATTTGCTATAGGAAACAATAAATAAATTGTTAAATTTAATTAATAATTAGGAGAATAATTTGTAGTTGCTGCAATAGGATTCAGGATTCCGAATTTTCACATGGTATCAGAGCGCAGATGATTAGCTAGAGAGCTCAGTAGCAAAGAAATAAGGAGTTTAAGTTGTTCAGTGTGGGAAGCAGATCAAAACTGTAGATGCAGTGCTGTCACTTTTCCGAGAGGCCGAGTTTCTTGAGGAGATTCAATTTTTCAGAGTGAGTGGCAAAAAAAATTGATCTCTCCAGATCAAGGGTGTAAAGACCATAAACTGAAATAAGGTGATAAGCAGAACATAAATACAGTAACCGTAAGGGATTTTGAACACATACCTGAACTGCTGCCTGCTCCGATGTAGTTGATGACGCCACGGTTATTCTCATCCAATTACCGGGAAACCAATTCCTCCCAGCCAATCTAGTAAGCTTCTCTCAGAAGTTCATTGCCCCCGTGCCCAGAACCTCAGACCAAGTAAAGCTCTTCCAATGGTCAATCTTATTCCTCTGGTTTGGACTCCTGATTTCCTGCTCCTGGTGTTCTCCTGCCCTCCACTCTCGGTTTCTCCTTGTTCTCAGCCCCATCTCAGTGGTTTTATAGCCAGGGCTAAGCGGTGGCTGCCTAGCCCTGTACACCTACGACTCCACCGCTTACTCCCGCGGTGACAGCTTCCTCTAGCCGTGAGTCATCCTCCCGTACAGGTGACTATAGGAAGCACTTAATTTTAT
>APFE030264711.1:0-26014 GCA_000404065.3 Pinus taeda | reverse complement strand
TCGATTGTTTGATATCGGTTCCTTTCCAGTCCTATGCAATATATTCAACGAAGCTTCTGGGCAGTCACGTTGAAAGTGCGGTCCCCCACATCCCCAACAATTAAGTTGCGCTGATCCTCTTGAGTCAGGGTGTGAATTCCTAGAGAACGAGCTTCGTCCTCTCGTGTTGGCTCCCCTCAAATTTCTTCCTCCACTAGCGGTCCCTTGAGATGCCCATGGACTGGTGTTTGATGATCCCATGGCTATAGTGTTTATTGCCATGGGAGCTCTCGTCCCTATATTTCTTGGGGTAAACCTGTTGCCGTAAGGTGGCCTCGAGCTACCTCCTTCGAAGAAGTTCCGGAGAGCCTTTCCTAGAAACCCTAATTGCAAAGGCCCTGCTGGCCCCATATCCTTTTTGATTCCCAGGTGCTCTTCTGCATAACGACCACATTCGACTGCCTCGGCTACTGATGATGGCTTCCACATGCTTACCAAGGCTCTAATGCGAGGATTTAACCCAAATATGAAGCGTTCAGCTTGACGTTCATCAGAGTCTAAGTAGTGAATATATTTTACAAGCTCCATAAACCTTATCTCGTACTCTTCCACCGTTTTATTTCCCTGAATTAATGTATGAAAGACTCTGGCTTGCTGTTGTTGAAAGTATGGAGGTAAATACTTTGTGCGGAACCTTTCCTCAAATAGTTCCCAAGGGGCATTATCTGATGTAAGGTGTAGCTGCTTTTCCAGATTTCCCCACCAAATCAAGGCACTATCCTTTAGTTGAAAGACGTCAATTTTTGTTTTTGCTGAAGAAGAATATTCTCTTAACCTAAAGCATCGGTTCATTCCTTCCAACCATGCTTCAGCACATTCACCTGCCCGACCTCCTGAGAATTCTGGGAGTCTGATTTTCTGAAGCTCCCTCGAAATGTCTTCTTTCGATCTTCTGGGCTCAAAATTCTTTGGTTCTGCTGAACTGGTAGCCAAATGTTGAGATTCCTCTTTGGTTTTAGCCTTAGTGGATTCTTTTAATGTCTCCAATAAGGCTTCCAAGGAGTTCATTATCACAGTCAACTCTGGCGCTGGGGCGATTGATGTTCATAATGGTCTTGGTGGTGACGATGGTGATGGTGGTGATGGGGACGATGATGGCGACGGTGGCGGCATTAATGGTGGTGATGCTGCCCGATCACGTCGTCGTCGCTCATAAGTCCTTACCATTGTAATGGTTTCTGAACATATCACAAAATTTTATAAAAATTTGAGGTAGACAGTTGAATTTTAACATATAGTTTCTTTTGGAACATCACATTCATAAACGGGTATAGTTTTGCTATTTTTATCCGCTAGGCGGATCTTATTGGTACCGAGGTTAAGGAGGGTGGTCTCGCGACCTCCTTGTCCTAATGCAGGGTATTCTATCCTAATATGAAGAATGCAATAGTGACTAGTCTAAAGCTTGTCTTGGACAGTTGACTGCATTTAAAGTTGATCTGGCAGAACAGATAACATCCACAATATATGAGTATAGAAAAGATGTAGACTCCGTCCAGACTGGTGCTAAGGTAAATGCATTGGCTCTGCTCACGTAAGTTGGTAGGGAGAGTTAATTGCAGTATTTATACAAGGCAACTGAACGTCTTGCAGTTTGCTAATGTAGTCATTCTTTTACTATAATATAAGATAGCTTTCCAGACAGAAATTGCATAGCTAAGACCGACACACTTGCATGGTTAAATGTTAGTAACCAACCAACACATATACTAACCTGCGTATACATATACCCAACAATTCTACCATGACATGTGTTCAAATTATCCCGATAGTGAGTACAGGAAACAAACCGCAAACTGATAGTTTCTTTACTTTATTTTCCAGACAGAGCTAGATCAGAAGATTAATTTAAAACAAGCAAAAGATAAATCAATCTAATTCAAATGCTAAGAAATTTCACCTAACCAAGTATTGTTGGCAATTTATTTAATTTCCATGAAAACACATTGTCATGCATTTTGAAAAGACAAGAGAACATGAGGGCTCAGCAAACGGTAATCCAACTTACAGTTGGTGAAATGCAGGAGGAAACTTAACAACATCCTAGACCCATCTTAGCTTTGGATCTATCAAGCACTAAGATGATCAAATCCTCCTCAGCACTTGCTATATTCAGGAATAAGATGGACCTAGGCTGGTTTTTTTTTTTTATTTAATTGACCAAAATTTAGCTAGCATCAGCAGTACATATGGATGTTACACATGTACCACTCAGCACATTAATCCTGTGCAGGTTAGCACAATCAAGCAAACCGAAAATACTTCGATTGAAGGAGTTTTAAAGTGACCTATAATCTATGTTAGAGAGATGTATAGCCATTTCTTTATTGAGTGTCACATAATGATGATATACATTATATATTTGATGTAATTTCATATTGTGCACTCAATTTTGAGCCTAGGTTGTCACCAATGTTGCAAGGCATTTGGGTAATTCTATGCCAGTGAGAACCTAATTTAAAACCCCCTGGGTGAGGCACAGTGGTCTACACTGGTGGGATTACAAGGGATGAATCCATGAATGTAAAGAAACATCCAATGAGGTTCCTGACGAGGTTTTCCTTGGAAAAGTAAAAATGCACTTGTTAAGTTTTGCATATTTTTCCCCAATTTTTCTAATGTCCCGCGTTCTGAGCCCCAACAATTTTTCATTGATGTCAATGTTCGTAATATTGATCTATATTAATATCACCCAACAATATTGTTTAATGGTCTTGATCAACCCACTAGGCAAACCTGAGGAAAGTGGAACTTGAAAGTAT
This sequence comes from Pinus taeda, assembly GCA_000404065.3. Taxonomy (NCBI): domain Eukaryota; kingdom Viridiplantae; phylum Streptophyta; class Pinopsida; order Pinales; family Pinaceae; genus Pinus; species Pinus taeda. The sequence continues at coordinate 23,213 of APFE030264711.1, read as the reverse complement.
AAAGTAACAAATTTTCAAACTACAGAAAAAAAATAAATGATGCTTTGACTAACCTCAATTGATTCTATATAGTTTATTTTAACATTCTAAACAACAAATTTTCAAACTACAGAAGCAGGTAGATGATGTTTGACTATCTCTAATTCTACATAGTTTATTTTAACATTCATAAGTCATAGAACCTGTGAAAAAAGATGAGTGAGCAAGACTTACTTGTAAAGCTTCTAAAACATAAGCCTAAGTCCTTCTTGAAAACCAACAGACGTAATTAAGAGCAATGCCTAGGGAAAAACAGAAGAACCAAGAGGAAGAAAGGCTCTCCAAATGCCTGCTATTACTATGAGGCTTTATATGTAAAGACCAAATGTAAAGACCAATTTCAATTTCCATATTACTTATGATCTAAGGCAGCTGAACATAAACAAAATACAAAATAGCTGGTTTTGCCTTGATTCTCTATAGTTCTCGGTTTACAATTCAGGATATATCTTTAGTGCAGGCTCCACAGTATTGGTATTGGCATTTTCAAAGACTTCTACCTTCTTTTGTGCTTGAAAGGATTATTTTAAAAACTGTACAATGAATAATGTGATAATTTATTAGCCTCTATTGATTAGGTGGACGTGCTCATGACTATTTCTCTGATTACTTTGTACAATACAATCATCCCAATCAGTGTTTTAAGAAACGGCCGAGTCAACATTGACTCGGCCGAGTTGGTCCATTTCATTAGCCTGGGCATCAAAACGGTCAGCAACCCGGTTCGGACGGCCGAGTCAGCAATGACTCGGCCGAGTCATTGAATGACTCGGCCGAAACGGACTGAGTCTGATATGAAACGGCCGAGTTGCATGACAAAAGCCGAGGAGGACATAAATGATTTATGTTTGGGCAATTTCAGTGATTAATTCATCATTGTAACTCAGACCATTGACTATAGGAGCTCGGAATTATAAACAAACATCTCTGGTGACTGTAGAGCTCGGACTACAGCACAAAAACCTGTGGAAGAGGTCCATTACAGCGTGGATCTATGTATGAACAGTCACAGCTCAGACCTTGAGTGACAGTTATCTGTAGGAGGATAAACCTCACTCGGACCTGAGGAAGGACAATCTTCTAGGCAGTGACTCGGATTAGTGGAACAGTCACAAGAGGCTCGGACTTGTGACAAGTATAAGGACACTCATCTATTAACACTAATTGGAGGCTCAATCTTAGGGCTCGGAATAACCTCAAAATAGTCCTGTAGTGACACTTCTCTCGACCCTATGACAGCTTAAAGGAGGGACTGGACCAATGGACAATCACTCAGACTTATAACCTCTGAATATTAGACAGTGAAGAGATTACAACAGTGACAGTTGTGAGGCTCAATGCACAGACCTATGGAGGACTTTGCAATTATACCTTGGACCTTTGTTGAAAATTTGAGGACGGATTTGGTTAGCACAGTTGGAGCAAAGTTCAAGTTAGCTTTTGGGCATCTATTGAAGTCTATAGTGACAAACTTGTGAAGTAAAGATCTAAAGCTTACAAATCTTGGGAACAATCTATGGTTTGAAATTTGGTGTTTGGAAGCTCCTTGTGACTACCTCCTTGGACTTGGAACATTTGAAGAATGCAGACGTAAATTGAAGAAGTGTTATTGAAGATTGTCTTCCATCTATATTATAATGCCGTGTGTTTGGAAACATGAATGAAAATCTTTAAAATTATGTTTAAAATCTTCAAAATTATGTTTTTTAAAAAACTAATATTTAATGTATTTTTTACAACGACCGAGTCATTGAAAACGAGTCGGCCGAGTCATTACCGTTTCGGAGTCGGAGTCGGAGTCATTGCTCGGCCGAGTCGGAGTCGGAGTTTTAAAACTATGATCCCAATATCACTATATGTCTCAATTGAGATAATTAAATTCATTCAAAGTACTCAGCTCATCAACAAGGATATCAATATGTATGACAAGGAGACAAATATGTATGCACAAGCAAGGACTTCAAATTTGAATGATGAGCTGGGACAGGTTGAGTATATTGTCTTAGGTAAGACAGGGACATTGACTCAAAAATTTGATGGAGTTCCACATGTGTTCCCTTGGTGGAGTAATATATGGTTCTGACGTATCAGAAGCCCAAACAGTGGGCACTTTTACATCAAAACAGGTATGCATGCAATGTTATGTTTGGGAAATTACCATTTCAATGCTTCTTAAAAGCTGAATATGGTGTCTTATCCCTGAATTCTTTTTAAAACATGAGCGCATGCTTATTGACAATTAGGCATGATGTGAATTTTTTTTTTTTATTGAATATAACAAAGGACTTATCAAAAATAGCTCTGTTTATAGCAAATCCCCATGAATTCTGTATAGTTCCAATTTTATTGGAAGGGTAATCACTCCTTATTAAGGTTAATTAATGGTATTATTAAGTGCATAACATTATCGTGCTTAAATTCAATTCACCATAACATCCCAAATATAAACCAGTGAGCCAACTTATATAGCGGTAAGCTTGTATCCAAATTACTCTTTCGCGTGTTCGATCCACCTCCCCGTCTCTTCATGCTCCTCGCTGGCTGCCACGACGGTCCCCGCGACCTCTGTCACCTTGGCCTCGGCCAAATCCGCGTCTGAATCCACCTCCCCGTCTCTTCTGGTCACACCCGCATACAGTATTTCAACTGCTGCCAGTGCCATTGTCGTGAATGCTGATTTGGTGGGCTACGGCTTATCGGTGCCCGGTTTTTGAGTAGCATGAGTGCCGTGCCCGTCAGGAGGCTGAGTTTTAGGTTTGGATTTGACGTTTTTGCCCTTGCCCTTCACCACGCCCTTGGTCATATTCAGCGCTAGTAGGAACCGGCTTATACGCTCAAACACTGAATCCCCCGTTCCTGTTATCTCCGCTTTTGGAATCTAATGATTCACATGATTGAGTACACTGTATATCTTCGTGGAGATTTATGATATGACTGTGATAAATGGTGATCATTATACGCTTTTGCTCTTCTCCACACAGGCAAGGAACGTATCCCGGGCCTTGTAACAAGCAACGCATCCAGCAGCTAGGACGTCTTTGTGTATGTCATCGGAGTCTTGGTCCTCCTGCCCATGTGATTGTTCTGAGTTCTCCTTTTCCGTTCACCAACCCATAATTGTTTTTCTGTGTTCTAACGAAACGAAATTTCAGTGAGTTTTAATGAAGCCCATCGGGGAGAAACTTCAAAATTTCGAGAATCCCCGATCAAAATCTGACCAGAATAATGGCTGAATCGTATGCAGGAAAATATGTTTCTTATAAATCCACCGGTTTATAAATCCACTGGTAGGTCATGACCCTTAGCGGCCTCGAGAGCACGATTTCTCGCTTTTCTTTTTAAGGAGTGGTAAGGGAAAGGAGTTTCTGTGCCGGGAGAGCGATTGCATCTGAATTGAATGGACCTCAATTCAGCTGCGACGAACTTAAGAGCAACGGCTACCTATTGACACCGTATGACGATTCAGTATCAACTAAGGGGATTTCATGCCGCGTTCAGACGGGTCGGTACTCGGTATTATATTTTTCTCTGTCGAACCTATGCAACAGAATAAATGCAGACACACGACAAATGATTGACAGAAAAGCAGGGAAATTACAGAGGTTTGAAAACTATAAGGGCCTATGAGGTCCCGAAGGGTTTGAACGACAACGCTTTGATACCATGTGTAAAGACCATAAACTGAAATAAGGTGATAAGCAGAACAGAAATACAGTAACCGTAAGGGATTTTGAACACCTACCTGAGCTGCTGCCTGCTCCGATGTAGTTGATGACGCCGCGGTTATTCTGATCCAATTACCGGGAAACCAATTCCTCCTAGCCAATCCAGTAAGCTTCTCTTAGAAGCTCACTGCCTCCGTGCCCAGAACCTCAAACCGAGTAAATCTCTTCCAATGGTCAATCTTATTCCTCTGGTTTGTACTCCTGATTTCCTGCTCCTAGTGTTCTCCTGCCCTCCACTCTCGGTTTCTCCCTGTTCTCAGCCCCATCTCGGTGGTTTTATAGCCAGGGCTAAGCGGTGGCCGCCCTGTACACCTACGACTCCACCGCTTACTCCCACGGTGACAACTTCCTCCAGCCGTGAGTCATCCTCCCGTACAGGTGACTATAGGAAGCACTTAATTTTATAACTTTAGAATTTTATTAAATATATTCTATTATAAAATATCATTTTTTATTTATTATTATTATATATATTTTTTTAAATAGGAGCATATAAAATGTGTTTTTAAGGAGGGGTCATTACAAAGGGATTCCAGAGCCAGAGGGAGTAGATCAATATTTTTCACAGAGCAAATCTCTAGCTAGACACAGTAGTTTTGTAGTAGTTTGCTAGAGTAGAGCTAGTGTTGGGTGGAAGAAGAGCACATACTGCGGGAAAATATTCCTCAACGAACTTCGAGTCTCAAGAAGTTTGATTTCCCTTGTAGATCAATAGTCGATGTGAGCAGAGTTTTTGACTCCAGAAGGGAGTGCGAATAGCCTAAAACAACTGAGCAGAAGGGAAGAGGAGATTTTTGACATTTGTTGAGATGGCCACTGCTGGACTTCGTGATCAGGACAGGTTGGATGGAGCTTCCAACTATGTCATCTGGAAGGCAAGGATGCCCTTCCTTCTAGATGAATATGGCCTGAAGCCATATATTGATGCAGTGGTAGCAGTGCACCCGGATGCACATCAGCTGAAGGAGTACAGAAAGGAGATGGCGAGGGCAAAGAAATTGATCCTAGATGGTGTCTAGGATCATGTTGTATCACACATAGCGGCCAAGGGAATGATCAAAGAGATGTGGGATACGCTTTCCACGTTGTACCAGAGAACTTCCGAGCAATGAAAGATGTACTTAGAAGAGAAGCTGAGGCTCATTCGAATGCGGAAGGGGAGAGGCATAGACTCCTTCGTTACCAGGATTCAGGAGGTTCGAGATTAGTTGTCAATTGTTCGGGTAGTGCCTCAACCCACAGAGCTAGTGCGATTGGCACTAAACAACGTCTTCGAGGAGAGGCATGTATTCGTCCAAAGTATTTTGGGTAGAGATACCTTGCCAAGGTGGGATATGATATGGGGCGATTTGCAGCAGGAGGAGTTGAGACGAGCTCTATTGGAGAGCTCCATCAGTGGTAGTTGCGGATCGAAGCAGTTGAAGGAGGAGAATGTGGCCCTCGCAGCAAAGGGTCCTAGTCAGGGATAATGGGAGTAGAGAAAGAAGAAGAAGGACTTGTCGAAGGTCAAGTGTTGCAGATGTGGTGAGCTTGGTCACTACAATACCTAGTGTCCTCGCAAGAAGAAGGACAAGGAGGAGAATCAGGACCAGTAGGCAGCTTCCACAGAGATCGATAGGTCGTGCTCAAGGCTGGAGGAAGACTTCGCCATGTTTGTTGACATACCTCGAGGAGTGAGGTGGGGAGATTTGGTGCTGTAGCCCCAGAGTGCTACAGTTGGGTAGGATTCTTGAGGAGGTCCACTTCTTGAATCAATACCTTGCTATGGGGCCCATAGTAATTTGTAGAAGGATGGATCAATGGCAGTAGATGCAGTCAGATGCCAGAGTGACAGATGCAGAGTCTAGTTGTAGTCAGATATTGGACAACGCAGTGCATAGTTAGTAGTAGTGTAGAGTCAACATCAACACAGATGCCTCAGTGACAACGTAGATATTAGCAACAGTTAGAGACTCGGGTGATAGATGTATCATACTGATCATAGTTGATTCATTATTTAGGACGCTTTTCAGTTGCAGATGTTGCCATTGTAGCAACAGTAGATGGAGAGGGAGTTGCAGTGCAGATGTAGTGTTGGTAGCAGTTTTGCAGGGTCAGCAGCAGCATAGATGCAACACATCAGAGTTGCGTAGTAGTTGGTGGGCAGCAACAACTAGACATCAGCAACATGCCAGGGGATGATGAAGAGGCAGGGTGTTGCTACAGGGTGCAGCAACGCTAGAACACATTCCTTGCTAAGAGGGATTGTTAGCTTTTGTAGCATCGGATGTGTTCTAGCCTTGAAATTTTGTGGAGAGTCTAGAATGCATGAGATCTCCAAAACCCGAAAATCGTTTATGGAAATTCCACCTAGAAATAACTTAATTAGATTATTAGTCAGTTTTTTAATATTTCCAAAGTCTAAACTTAGGGAATATGATTAATTAATCATAATTAATTAAGTTAAGGTGTGAATGTTCTAGAAACTCAGACGGATCGACTTCAAGTTAATCCTAGCCATCGATTAATATCTAATCTTGGTCGTTGAAGTCTCAACAGAGGATTATAAGAAGTCGATGGGGCTTGGAGAATACAATTGAACAATTCGATTTCATGAGCAGATCAATTTCCTGAGTAGTAGTAGTCAGTTGCCAGAGAGAGAGCCAGTGAGGTTGAAACAGTGAGTGAGGGGCAGAGACAATGATCCGGAGGAAAGATTTTCTAGATTCGGGAGTCCCAGAGGAGAGAGACGATTTTCTTAGCATTCAGAGGCAGAACGAGTATGACTTCATTAGAGCCCAGTTCGAAGCAAGCCGTCCAGCTAGCCATGCAGAGCAGTGAAGAGGCTAACACAGAGCTCTAGGATGCCAAGTTTTGATAGGGAAAGCCGAGCTAGAGATTACTTATGGGAGAAGGGTAATTCCCTTCAGTATTTTTCTAAGATTTTCTTGCTGTTTGGATTTCCAATTGGGCTTCCATAGATGTACTCAGATTTCACTGCTGCATAATAAAATAAAACCCTCACTATTGCACCGGTTTTCCCAAGTTGGGTTTTTTTTTCTGGGGACATTGGTCCAAAAATAATTGTGTTATTTTATGTATGTGTGCTAGCATTTCTTCTGGCGTTTATTCTTTCGTAGTTTTATTTGTGTAGGTTCCAATGTGAGTGATTCAGTATTTGTTGTAGGAAACAGTGAATACATTGTTAAATTTAATTAACAATTAGGAGAATAATTTCCAGTTGTTGCAATAGGATTCATGTTTTCGGATTTTAACACAATCATTTGAGCATCAACTATCTAGAATCTAGATTCTGTCAATTACAAACATACATAAAAATTTTGAAGGCATATAATGGAAAGAAAACCATTAACTTATGGAATGAAATAGGTTATCTAGCAACTGTCAACAATAACATGACCAAATAGTTATGTTTACAAAATAGTCCATCTACACACAAAAATATGAAGACCAAAAGGTCCAAAATAATAAATTAAGCTAGTTGCTAAACACCTCTCTACAAGAGAAGTGTTCACCAATTGTGAACGCACACACATTGCCAATTGTTGTAGTTGTGGGGTAACACTTCCATGCATGTTGCACCACTCCTTGACAAACAATGTTCCACCATCGCTTATATTGCGATCCCGATCATTAGTATCATCCGTCATTCTTTTCCTCTTGGCTAACCTTTTCCTCTACCTCAATCCTTTAAGGACATTAGTTGACACCACCCAATTTTGATGAAATTACCTAATCCAAGCCTTAAAATATGTTAGAAAAATCTTACCATGCTTGATCAATGATTTTGGTTTGAGTGAAGGGTACATTTTTGATAAGGCCATGACAAAGGAGTTCAACAATCAACACCACCAACATTGGGGTACATATAGGGCTTGTTGCTATTGATTAAATGCCAATCACATACCCTCATATGTGATAGAATCTAATGAAATGCTGCAATCCCATCAATCTTGAAATCCTCAAAACTATTAAGTTTGCTAAAATATCAATGGGATATGAAATTATATATTCTCCATATGAAGTCCAATGAGGTTGTAACCACTCTCAAACATCCTAAAACAATTAATGGTAATGTTAAAAATTTAAGTAAAAGGGTTTACTTACTTTAAGAATTTAACATTACCATTAGGGAGCATCTAGGGAGCGCTTAGGGAGCGTCTATGGAGCGCTTAGGGAGCATCCAGGGAGAGTCTATGGAGTGCTTATGGAGTGTCCAAGGAGCACCTTGGTAGCGCCACGCTCCCAAATTGGTAGTGAGCATGCCCAAAGGTACAAAATGCGCTCCTGTATTTCACCTTCTTGCTCGGAGCATGGTTCTAGGGCCAAAAGCAAGAGGGATGGTTATTGCAACCTTGGTTGGCAAGCCTTATTAAATGAATAATCAAACAAAGACTTGCAATTGATAAGGTAAGAAAGGACTAGATACTGTGTAACTTGTGAATCCACCTTTCCTTTGGGTTAGAAGAAGTCCAATGGAAAGCACTTGAGAGTCTTGGAAGTTTCTTATTGTTACCCACCAAAAGTGGGTAACTCCTCGAAGAATTTTTTTTCTCCTCATTTGACAGCCAACCAACCAACAACCTCATGATCATTAGTGCATAACACTATGCCATATTTCTCCACATACTGCTTTTGCTAGATCTCTCGCCCATCTAGCATTTCTTTTTGAAGGAAATTGGGTCATCTGTCGAAAGATACACTTAACCATTCTTGGGATCATGTGCATTCATTTAATTTTATGTTGATTTTTGTAGCATCGTATGTGTTCTAGCCACAAAATTTTGTGGAGAGGCTAGAATACATGTATTATCCAAAACCCAGAAATCATTTATGGAAATTCCACCTAGAGACGACTTAATTAAAATAATTAACTTTTTTTAATGGTTCCTAAGTCTAAACTTAGGAAATCTGGGTAATTAAAAGGTATTAATTAAGTCATGGAGAGAAACTTCTAGAAGAAGACATGGATTGATTTTTAGTTAATCTTAGCCATCGATTATGATTTAATCTTGGCCGTTGGTACTCCAACAGAAGATTATAAGAAGAAGTTGATGGGTTGATGGAGAACACACCAAGGCAGAAACTCAGTTGCTCAAGCAGATCGATTTTCTCAGTGGCTGAAGTTCGACAAGAGAAAATCGAGTCAGGGAGTGAGTTGTAGGTGGGAGAGAGAGGGCATCAACATAATTTGAGAGTGCAAGACAAATCTGGAAGGGGAAACACAGAGAGGGACGCAGACCATCAACACAGAGGAGTGACGCAGGACCTATGTAGTCACTGCATAGAGGGTGATGCATAAAGGCTATCGAAAAGGCAGGAGGTCCTCTTCAGGGTCAGAAAAACGCTGTGGAGTGTGAGAAAATCATCAATAAATTTCTCTCAGTGATTCTTCCTCTATTTTGTCTATTTGTATCTTGTACAAAAATTATTGCTGAAGATTAATAAAAGAAACCCTCATCTGCTACAACAGTTTTCATGCATTGGGTTTTTCTGGGGACAATTGTCCAAAAATAATAGTTTCATTGTGATTATATATGTGCTAGTATTTTCCTTGTATTTACTTTCTGTAGAATTTTAATTGTGAAGGCTGTAGTGTATGTATTTTGATATTTGCCGTAGAAAACTACAAATAATTTGTTTAAGTAATTTAAAAAATAGGAGAAATAATATTAGTTGCTCCAGTAGGATTCAGGATCACCGAATTTTCATATGGTATCAGAGCACTGGTAAAGTAGGAAGAGCTCGGTTGCAAACAGAAGAAGGATTTCGAAAACACTGTGTAGGCAACAGTTCGAAACCTTGGAAAGGCTGCGCAGTCCATTTGCTAGGTGGGAAAATTTTCGTGAAAAATTAATTCTCTATTTGAGCCGACAAAGTAAATTTTTCGGATCGAGGTTTGTCAGAGGCAGAGAGAGTAGCGCAGTAGTTTTCACGCAGAGCAGGACGTGTCTTTTTGCAGCTTCGAATTCAGTGTTGGGAAGGAAAAATAGTACAAGAAATTATGGATAATCAAGAAGCCTCAAAATTATCTTCTAGATTGAAAGATGAGTTTACGTGTCTATCAGGATCGACATCAGTTGGTGTCTGGTATATTGATAGCGGAGCTTTAGCTCACGTGACTGGAGTAAGGGAATATTTCTCAAGCTATCAAGAGGAGCAAATGGACTTCCAAATCACTATGGGAAACATAACTAAGTGTACTCCAGTAGGGAGAGGCACCATAGATTTTCAGACGGAAGTAGGAACCAGTACTAGCGCCATGAATGTACTGCATGTGCCAGGATTGGGTATGAACCTAATTTCAGTGTCCCATTTGCAGGATAAGGGATACGATGTATACTTTGTGGGAATAGAAGTATATGTCAAGCATCTCGCTTGGACGAACGTGAGACATATTGGAGCTCGAAGAAACAGGCTATATAGATTGCAGATCGATTCTCCAATGGCACTGATAGGTAGTGGTAACAACAGTAGGAAGGATCTGAACGAACTATGGCACAAGAGGATGGGACACTTGCACCATGGAGCAGTTAGGATGCTTAGAGAGGTTGTAACAAAGAGTTCCAGCTCTCAACACCGAGCACAATGACCTATGCCGAGGATGTGTACTTGGGAGGTACGCAAAAGCAGCGCAAAAGCAGTGTTTCCCAGATGTGACAACAGAGTCAATGGCGTGTTGAGATTGATACACTTAGATATTTGCGACTCTATATCCACTAGAGCTGTTAGCAGTGGCGAGTATTCCATCAACTTTATTGATGACCATTCCAGAAAAACCTGGATCTTCTTCTTAAAGACCAATGATGAGGTCTTTGATCGGTTTCGAGAGTTCAAGGCTCTCGTAGAGAACATGACATGGAAAAAGATCAAGGTACTACCTTCAAATAATGGTGGAGAATACACTGATAAAGACTTCACAGACTTTTGCGCAAAGGAAGGTATCAAAAGAGAGTGGACAACTCCCTACAATCCACAGCAGAATGGAGTAGCGGAACGGAAGAACAAAATTATAGTCGGGGTAGCAAAGGCCATGTTGTATCTTAAGGATTTGCCTAGATTTCTATGCACAAAAGCATACAACACAACAATGTACATTCAAAATAGGACACCTCACAGAGCTTTGGGGAAGAAAACGCTAGAGGGAGTCTTCACTGGGAAGAAACCTGAGGTAAGTCATTTGAGGATATTTGAGAGTGTGGCCTATTGTCACATTCCAGATGAGAAGCGTAGTAAGTTGGATCAAACTGCAGAAAAGGGGTATCTTGTAGGATATAGCGAGACCTTTCAAAGCTCTCTGATCCAACTTACTATGCTTCTCATCTGGAATGTGAGAGCTTTGAGAAGATCTCGAGAGATGCCTTTAGGGGATCAGTGATCAGATGTTCCATTAGTCCAACAACAACAGGGATCGCAGGTAGAACAAGCAGGGAGATAGTCACAGGATTCGAGTACAGTGACTAGTACCAGCATCTCCTTGGTAGCAGGAGATCCAGGAAGTTCTCAGCATATAGAGTTGCAGGAATAGGTGGAGGAACAAATTGAGCCTCCCTCCACCAGTGGTAGGACCAGTAGGGAAGTGCATCAAACCTTGAAGAACACAAAAAAGTTTGTTGGAGCTCCTAGAACCGATAAGAGGTAGTGCAGGCAGCCTGACAGATACCAGGCCTTGGTGGCTTAGGTTGCAGAACCCTCCAATTTTCAGGAAGTCGCATAACATCAGGTGTGGGTGGATGCCATGGTAAAAGAGTGCAATTCTATCATGACAAATGATGTTTGGGAGGTAGTGCCTAGACTAGAAGATAGATCAGTTGTGGGTTCCAGATGGATCTACAAGATCAAGTACATTGCAGATGTTAGTATAGAGAAGTATAAGTCTAGATTCATGGCAAAGGTGTATGCACAAAAAGAAGGAATAGACTATGAGGAGACCTTCACCTCAGTTGTCAGATATACCTTGATCAGATTTGTCATATCCCTAGCAACGCAAATGGGACGGGAAATTCACCAAATGGACGTCAAGACAACATTCTTGAATGGGATGATAGAATAAGAGGTGTTCATGTATGCAGATTGAATAAAGTCGTGTATGGGCTCAAGCAGGCACCCAGGGCATGGTATAGTCGGATTGACAGTTACTTGCAGTAGTTGGGATTAATAAAGAGTGATGCAGATCCCAATCTCTACTATCTGATGGTAGAGAATGAGCTTATAATTCTGGTTTTATATGTAGATGATCTGTTTTTGACAGGATCATCGAGGATCATAAAGGACTGCAAAAGGAACCTTGCAACAAAATTTGACATAAAGGATATGGGGTTGATGCACTATTTTTTAGGGTTGGAAGTGTGGCAGAAGAATTGGGAAATATTCCTTGGGCAAGGGAGATATGCTACAAAAATTCTGAAGAGATTCAGAATGCAAGATTGCAGACCCATGGTAGCACCCATGAATACCGACTGGAAAAAGATAGATGCCTCAAGGGACAAGGAAGTCGACCCAACCTTGTATAGACAGCTAATTGGGTCACTTATGTATCTGGTCAACACCAAGCCAAACATTTGTTTCACTGTCAATACCCTTAGTCGATTCATGGTGGAACCGAAAAGGGTATGTTGGGTAGCAGCTAGATACATTCTCAGATATGTGCATGGAACAATCGGACTCGGGTTGAAATATACTTGACGAGATGATGTCAGGTTAAGCGGATTCACAGATGTAGATTGGGCAGGTAGTTCAGTGGATAGGAAAAGTACCTTTGGGTACTGCTTTAGCGTTGAATTAGGGATGATCTCTTAGTGCAACAGAAAGTAGAAGTCAGTAGCACTGAGCTCATCAGAAGCAAAATATATGGCGGCCATCACGGCTACGTGCGAAGCCATGTGGCTTAGGAAATTGTTGGTGAATTTGTTCAGGAAGAAAATGGGAGCAACCAATGTTTACTGTGATAATCAGAGTTACATAAAACTCTTTGAGAATCCAGTATTTCCAGCTGTAGTATGTCCCCACAGGTGATCAAGTAGTAGACATACTCACAAAAGCTCTAGGGAGAGTTAAGTTTATGAAGTTCAAAGAACTGATGGGTATGGTGGAGAATTTGTTTCAATAGATTCTCAGCAGCAACAGTTGAGAGGGAGTTGTAGTGCAAATGTAGTAGTTGATAGCAGTTCAGCAGGGTCAGCAGTAGCACAGATGCAACACATATCAAAGTTACGCATTAGTTGGTGGGCAACAGTAGCCAAACATCAACAACGTGATAGGAGATGATGCAGAGACAGGATGTTGCTTCAGTAGATTGCAACACTAGAACACATTCCTCGCTAAGAGGGAGTGTTGATTTTTGTAGCATCGGATATGTTCTAGCCACGAAATTTTGTGGAGAGGCTAGAATACATGTATTCTCCAAAACCCAACAATCGTTTCTGGAAATTCCACCTAGAGATGACTTAATTAAAATATATATATATATTTTTAATGGTTCTTAAGGCTAAACTTAGGAAATTTGGTTAATTCAAAGGTATTAATTAAGTCATGGTGAGAATCTTCTAGAAGAAGACATGGACTGATTTCTAGTTAATATTAGCCATCGATTATGATTTAATCTTGGCCGTTGGTACTCCAACAGAAAATTATAAGAAGAAGTTGATGGGTTGATGGAGAACACACCAGGGCAGATACTCAGTTGCTCAAGCAGATCGTTTTTCTCAGTGGTTGAAGTTCGACAAGAGAAAATCGAGTCAGGGAGTGAGTTGTAGGTGGGAGAGAGAGGGCATCAACATAATTTGAGAGTGCAAGACAAATTTGGAAGGGGAAACACAGAGAGGGACGCAGATCATCAACGCAGATGAGTGATGCAGGACCTATGCAGTCACTACGCAGAGGGTGACGCAAAAGGGCTAGCGAAAAGGCAGGAGGTCCTCTTCGGGGTCGGAAAAATGTTGTGGAGTGTGAGAAAATTGTCAGTAAATTTCTCTCAGTGATTCTTCCTCTATTTTCTCTATCTGTATCTTGTACAAAAATTATTGCTGAAGATTAATAAAAGAAACCCTCATCTGTTGCAACGGTTTTCTCGCATTGGGTTTTTCCAGGGACAATTGTCCAAAAATAACTGTCATTGTGATTATATATGTGCTAGTATTTTCCTTGTATTTACTTCCTGCAGAATTTTAATTGTGAAGACTGTAGTGTATGTATTTTGATATTTGCCGTAGAAAACTGCAAATAATTTGTTTAAGTAATTTAACGAAAAGGAGAAATATTATCAGTTCTTGCAGTAGGATTCAGGATCACTGAATTTTCACAATGGCATACTAATATGGATCATAGGGAAAATTGGATGATTGACTTATCTCGATTGTATCATTGTTCCTGCACTTCACTTGGGAGGTTAGTCTTTGACTCTAGTCTAATGGGACCTCCTCTAAGGCCTTAGGGTTTCGGAAGAGCACTATTGGGAATGCATTGATTGATATAGCATGTCCAAGGTAATCCATACTTACCACTTTCCATCCCTCTTGGTTATCCATTTCCATTCTTTGAGTTGGTAGTCATTGGTCATTGAGATTGGCACCCTATATCGACAACCTTGAATCAAGGCCCAAAAACGTGGACCTAGAGGTTGATGTAGCTAAAAGAAAGTTAAGAGCATATAAATCCACAAGGAAAAAAAATGCAAAAGATGGTTGGGACAATATTTAGCATGTGGGAAAAAACCTAGCTTGAGCTCTGGCCCATTCATTAACTATCACCTAGTTCGTCAAGCATTTAATGCGTCATCTTAATTAAAGGAACTCTTCAATGCTCCAACCCTGATGAATGAGAAACTGCTACGTATTAAGGGGTTTAATGGAAAGATATAAAAGCAAGCCTGGGCTCCTAAGCTCTGCACAAAATAAAGATGAATCATTAAAGTAAAAGGCACACTAGAGGGGTCGAAACCAGTGTTGCGAAAATTACTTCCTTCTGTTGATCAAATTGCGATAAATATACGAAAAAATCGCCAGTATTTTTTTTTGCCGATTTTTACTTAAAAAATTGCGATTTTTTAAGAACAAATCTCTGGGGGTGGCGACAACATAGTTTTATAATGTTTTTTTGGGTTTTTTCATGCTATTTTTTCAGAAAGAAACAAATAATTTTTGAGTGGGGCAACTTAATGATCAAGTCTAGGCCCTAGTATGGATATGCTATTCATGGTAATGCTAAATTCTTAAAGTAAAAGTGAGATTCTCCTTAAAATTCCTTTTCATCCTTTTACTTAAATTTTTAACATTACCATGAAATGACTCAGGATGTTTGAGAGTGGTTCCAGCCTCATTGGATTTCATATGGAGAAAGTAAAATTTTAGATTTCATTTAAAATCCAACAGGACTTATCAGTTTTTCAGGATTTCAGGATTGGGAGATTGTAATGTTTCCAGGTGACACCCACCTGCCCGGGCTACCCTGCCACCAGTAGAGGACGTGGTCTACCTCCTTATAGCTCCTACTTCTAGTTCTTCAACTTCTAGAGCACATCAGACTCCACTGCCATCTCCACCAGCACAGGCATCAGCATCTACATCTAGAGGGAAGGGAAAGCTGTGGCATTTTCTCTCGCAAGAGGGGCAGAGGAAATCAATAGATTAGACTTTCATTTTATTGTATATGACATTATGACATGATGAGATACATTATCATATTTTTTTGTTGATATTTTGAGGCTGAGTTGGGACTTACTATTCAGGACATGATTCAATGTTATGTGTGATTTTTAGCACTAGAAATGATATTAAACATCTTATATATTAGTTTTTTTATCATATTTATGTGTCAATGTATTTATTTTATGTTGTAGATGGTTTAGAATCTAGATATAAAAAAAATTGAAAAAAATGAATATTTTTGTACCAAATGATTTTTTCCCAATTTTTTCCGATTTGTTCCCCGCGCCGATTTAATCCCGATCACGATTTTCACAACATTGGTCGAAATAATAGGCCAAGGAAAGGGGTAACTCTTGCCAACACGATCGCTCCCTCCTACCATCATTACATTCAAGATGTTGGATCCCCATTAGCTAGTCTCATGGTTATGGCACCTACCTAGAAGTCTCTGCCACCCCATGACCATTATTATCACACATGCCTATGGATTAATGGGCTAACTTGGGACATGTCACTGCCCTTGGAGGTTGGAAACACCTAAGAGATTTATTGACCTAATTATCCCTAATAAGTGAGGTGACTTGTTTACCGGTCGTGCTCTAGTTAGACATTTGAAGGCGAGTTTTGTGTGAACTATTCTTGTGCCCTTCGTATTAGATATGGTTTACTATGATGCTTTAATGGGTTTTGTCCCTAATGATCTTGATCTTACTTGATCTCGAGAGGTTTGTTTTAGGCGGTGTTCTCACATAACCAGAGATCCCTCAAGGGATGGGCCTGACCCTTTTCAACACCACTCTAGAGGATGTTCTTCCCCATTCTAAGAGCAGATATGACCTTGATGCTTCAATGTTGTCCCTCCAGAGATGAGCATTGGGATTTGAGATGATTCCACATGGTACTACATTTGCTCATGTATCTCCAGATGCTAAAATGTTGAGCCATAAAGCTTGGTTGTTGGAACTTGATGATGTGCTCGGACAAATCCATGATGCCCCTAAGCTGGCCTTGGCCTTGCTTGACGAACGTTGCTTGTTCCATAGCCCAGATGAGGATGGCTGATATTGAGATGACTTGGGAGGGCTTGCTCATTCTCCTTGCACTGAAATGCTTGCCTTGCATGTTGCCATGTTGCCCCACTTACCCTAGAAGGGTGATGTAGGCCTCCTTATGGATGCTATCATGGTTGAGGAGGTACATTTTTGAGATGTACCATGAATGTTGACGATTTCTTGGAGTGAGGAGCACTCAAGGATCTACTCATCACTTGCTTGGTGGATCTTGATCATTTTTAGAGTATGACGTTATGGTGGAGATCATTTTTTCCCACACATGACACATGAGATATTTGTGGCATTTTGCTATGTTTTCTAGCTATTTTAAGGTCAATTTGTAACCTTTTAATCTTGTTGAACACTCAAGTGAAATTTCAAGGGTTCTACTTGTAAAATTATGAAAATAAGACTTGAACATTGGGTCGTGTGCCTCTTAAATTTAATACCCCCATAAAAAAGAAGCTGCTAGGGTTTGTAAGTACATGCCTTTTCCATCTCGCCCTCTTCAACAAGGTTTTCCTCATTGAATTTGACCTAGGTGGCTCCGTTTCCCATTTAGATCTAGACAATAGTCTAGGTGGTGGTGATCAAACCTACTACTTTTACTAAATTCTTTTTCCTTTCTTTTGAATTCTAGATAGCTAGGGTTAGTGTAAAGGCCCTAATTTTACAATTTTACTAGAGGCACTAAGATTAACAATTCAAAAACAACCCTACTTCTGGGATTTAAATGGAGAATTCAAATTTAACGATCTAAAACAAGCCCTAATTTGCATTTTAACCAGAAATGAAGTTTTTTGCCTTAAATTTATGAATTAACCAGAAAATCTTAAATTTTAACAAATCATTTGCAAGTACTTACTTGAAAACTTTGTTTGGAGATGTTCAAGGTCTATTGCTTCTCTCGCTCTTCCTACCAAATCGACCCTTTTCCTCCCAACCTATCTGGGATCAATCTATTCGGTTCCCAGATCCAAAATACTTCAAAATGAAGGTATTATGGCCCTCATGCACAAAACCCCAAGAACAATTGTTCAAATTCCCCAAATTTGCAAGCTTGCTCCACAATTGTGTAAGCTTCCTCTCTTCCTCCATTCCCCTTCTTTGTCTCCATCTTCTCCTTATGTTTCCCCCGAAGCTCTTCTCCCCCCCACGCCTCTCCATCGAATCCTCTCCCCTCTCAGTGAGTTTCCTGTTGGTTAATCTCTTGCTGGCCTTGTCAGGAGGATAAGGTATATATGATTAGAGGCGGTGGTCCATTCTAAGATGACAGGTTTACAACCTCATTTTTGGAACATGAGCGTATAATATCAGTCGCCCTCCTTAAATACTAATGTAGTGTGCCTTCATTATTTGGTTTATGTTAGATAAGATATAACACATTATGTTTTCTTTTTTATTTACCTAATACTCTTTTATTTAATTTTGTATAACATACTTACTTTCATTGTATACCATACATAATATCCCTTTTTTTAAATGATCATTTTTATATTATTTATAATTGTCTTTTCATTTTATTTTTTATAAATTATATTTCCATTTTAATTTGTATAGTATATAGCATTAATCTTTTATTTTGAATAATATTCTATGGTTACCTATTATGATGACGACGCACACATAAATACTTACTTTAATGTATTCAATATATTCTTGCGAGTTAGGTATTTATTTAGTATTTTCCATAATTACGTCTTTTATCTTATGCTTGGAATTTTTTCATAATTTAATATGGGTACTAGTGCAGTGCATGCGATATGTAGCTATCATATGCATGCCTCGTATGTATGCTAATAATCACATTTCATTTGTAATTGTAGATGGGTCATTACATACACCCCTCCTTCAAAAAACTTCGTCCTGAATTTAGGGTTTATATAGTATATCAATAATTATTTAGCAATTAGTATAATCACATGAGAATTGTGTTTCGTAATTGAATTTTTGTTTATTGTGAGGACACTTTAAAATTTGTGTTTTCAACATTTATAGTTTTACAACCTTAATAGTCATGCCCTGCCCTAGCCGGGTTCCCAAGCTATTCTAGAATCATTCTATCCTTCCTAATCTCTTCCGCTCCCATTCTATCCGTCCTCTATTGGAATATGCCATGGTGCCAACAACATTGATCTAACCATTCGTAAACCCCAAGGGTGACAATGTTGACTATATCTACCTAATTTTCCAGTAGGCATCTGACAATCATCATCACACGTCTAGAGGAGCGTGACTTGCACAGTCTTCCCATGACTGCAAGTTTTGGAGGATAAGCGGTGGGAAATACCTCCACCCCTCTTAGTAGGACCAGGATCAACACCCTATCATGGAATCTCATTGAGCCTCAATTGTTCTTGGAGTTTTATCATCACATGGTCAGTATGGTAATGATACTATCTGCAATATAAACACTTGTCCACATATTATAACATATGCATCGATATATTCAAAGAAAATTGTATTCAAATAACAGTTTTTGTGCATTCCAAATATGTTGTTGTCTACGATATTGATTTTTGAGTTCATATAATGTATTTGGCCATGTCCAACCCATATATCTGTATGTTAGCTTTCATATTAAGTAGTTAAATGTAATCATTCTTTTATTTCCATCTCATCATTCATGTTGATATGCAAAATAAAAATTATAGCTATCACATCCATAAAATAATTCATAATTTAGATTTCATAGTAATGTTAATCAAATACTAGACTTCATATTGGTTTCCATGTACCAACAATGTTAAGCAAAGTAAAATTCATTCTTACATGTAATAGTTCAAAATGAAAATCTTAAGAATCCAACCATAATAAAGTAAGGTTATACAAAATAAGGTTTTAAATGCTTCAAAATAAAAATAAGTTGGTGTATTTCTGGCATATGGCCTCTGTGTCTTCCCAAGTAGTCAATCCAGGACTGTACTTCTCCCATTGGACCTTAAATTTGTCTATCAGATGATTCTTGAGCTGTTGAACCCCACGTTATAGTATACGTAGTGGTTCAATGGAAATGGTCCCCTTGTCCAATACCTGCAGTTCCTTCTATTGAAAGTTATGTGATTGGTCAGCTATATAATGTCTTAGTACAAATACATGAAAAACATGATGAACTATATGCAAGTGGGGTGGCAGTGCAAAATGATAGGCGCCAGGTCCAACTTTTTCCAGAACTTTGAATGGCCCAATAAACTGGGGTGACAACTTTGTTTCTTTTCCAAACAGGATGGTGCTTTTGTTTGGTATAATGTAGATAAAAACCTGATCCCCCACTTAATAATTCCTTTCTGTCCTGTGAGCATCCACATAACTTTTCTGTCTATCTTGTGCTTGCTTTAACGGTTGCCTAATTTGTTTTACCTGTTGCTCCATTTCTTGAATTAATTTTGGCCCCACTATTACCCGATTTTCTAACCTGATCCAACTTAGTGGTGTTCTCCAAAGTCTGTTGTATATTGCTTCAAATTGAGGCATTCCAATTGAACTTTTGTAATTGTTATTGTATGCAAATTCAACTAAGGGCAAGTGCTTTTCCCAGTGTGTTTGCTGATCCATAATGTACATCCTCAACATATCTTCTATTACTTGGTTCACCCTTTCTGCTTGTCCATCAGCCCTAGAATGTAAAAGGCCTAATTTTACAATTTTACCAGAGTAACTGAAATTAACAATTCAAAAACATCCCTACTTTTGGGATTTAAACAGAGAATTCAAATTTAACAATCGAAAACAAGCCCTAATTTGCATTTTAACCAGAAGTGAAGTTTTATGCACTAAATTTATAATTATCTAGACAATCTTAAATTTTAAAAATCATTTGCAAGTACTTACCTAAAAGCTTCATTTGGAGGTCTTCTTTGTCTATTGTTGCTCCCACTCTTGCTACCAAATCGATCCTTTTCCTCCCAGTCTATTTGGGATCAACCTATTCGGTTCCTAGGGCTAGAAGACCTTCATACAAGTCCAGAAACTTGAAGTGAATCACGAATCCCTATCTAATATGATTTTCTAAGGAACTCCATGAAATCTAATGATTTCATTTATAAATACTCGAGCTACATCAGTAACTTCATAAGCATCTCTTACGAGAATAAATTGGGCACTTTTCATTAGTTTATCTACCACAACTAGAATGGCATTATACCTTTGTAGTGTAAGAGGTATGCCAACAATAAAATACATAAAACTCACCCCCCACTTGATAATATGAATGTTGTGAGGTTGCAAGAGACCCGCTGGGTCACAATGGTCAACTTTCACTTGCTGACATTCAAGACATTTTGCAACGAATTCAACAATATCGTGCTTCACTCTTGTCCAAACGAAGAGTTTCTTTGTGTCAACATACATTTTCTTTACACCTAGATGCACACAATATAATGCTATGTGAGCTTCCATAAGGATGGCGTTTTAGAGATCACCATTCTCAGGGATGTACATTCTTCCATGAAATCACAAAAGTCCATCATCCTCTAGTTCATACCCCTCAAACTTAGGTTCTTTTGGATCTTTACTATCAATCCCAAAGTTCACTTTTAAATACTGTCTTCCAAGAGATTTTCTAGCATTCGCTTCCTCAAGTCTAATTTGATAGGTATGAGGGAAAATATCCTTGGTCTTCTACTTAAAGCATCTGCCACTACATTCTCCTTCCCTTTAATGTATGAAATTCCAAAGTTACACTCACTTAAGGATTCAATCCATCATCTTTGCCTAGCGTTCAAGTCCCTGTGGGTAAACAAATATTGCAAACTTTGGTGGTCGCTTTTGAGCATAAAGTTTCTCCCTACAAGGTAGTGTCTCCATATCTTTAATGCTTGTGCTACAACGACTAATTCTAAATCATTCATGGCGTAGAGTTCTTCATGAGGCTTTTGTGAAAAATCGGTGACCTAATTCCTACTGTTACAAACTGAGGATATTTCTCCTATTTGTTAATTTACTTGAACAAATTACTTGCAGTTTTCTATGGAAAATATTGAAATACATACACTGCAGCCTACACAAAATAAAATACTACAGAAACTAAATACTGCACTAGAGAGAAATAAACACACACATACACCATTGTTTTTCGACAAACGTCCCTGGAAAAACCCAATGTGGGAAAACCGGTGCATCAACTGAGGGTTTTATTTATTATGCAGTAGTAATCTAAGTACAAATCATTAGATGCCCAAACTAGCAATCTGATATAGAGAATAAACTGGCAAAGAGTTAGCGAGAAAAATCTCACATTGTTACTGGCAATCCATTATCCGACACTGATCAGGCTCTGGAAGGCTAGCCCCACGCTGCCTTTGCGTCAACCTACATAGATCTGCATCACAATCTCTGGGCTTTGCGTCACCTCCTCCTCTTATCTCCTGTTATTTGGAAATTCGACCCTCTGGCCCTCCGGTCTCACACCTCGATTTCTGGCACTAGATCTCGACTCTCCCAGCTGAATTTCGAACTCCCTCTGAAGCTTTGCATTGCCTCTCTGAATCTCTCTATACCTACTTTGCCTTGTACTTTCTGGATCTGGAAAACTCTCCTTCGGACTACTATCCTTGCCCCTTAATGCAAGAAGATCACTTGATCTTACTGAGGAAACTCAACACTGCTACTCCTGAGAAATTCGATCTCTTGTTCTTTCTCACTCGATGTGTTCTCCAAGTTCCCATCAAGCTCCTTCTTATAATCTCTCGTTGGAGCTCCAACGGCCAAGATTAAATCATAATCAAAGGCTAAGATTAACTGCGAGTTGATCCTTGTCTTCTTCTAGAAGATTCACACCAGATTTATTAATACTCTTGAATTAACCAAATTTCCTAAATTTAGACTTAGGGAACCATTTTAAAAAGTTAATTATTTTAATTAAATCATCTCTAGGTGAAATTTTCCCAAATGATTTTTGGGTATTGGAAAATGCATGTGTCTTAGCCTCTCTGCAAAATCTCGAGGCTAAAGCACATCCGATGCTACAGAAATCAACAGTCCATCTTAGTGAGGAATGTGCTCTAGTGTTGCAACATATTGAAGCATCACTCTATCTCTGCACCATCTCTTGCTGCGTTGTTGACGTCTGGCTGCTGCTGCCCACCAACCACTGCTCATCTCTAATTACTGCATCTGTGCTGCTGCTGGCCCTGCTACCAACACTGCATCTGCACTGCAACCCTCTCGAATTGCTGCTGCTGCAACTGCAACAATTGCAACAGAAAAGCATCCAAAATACATAACTAACTGTGGTCAGTATGATGCATCCGTCGTCTGAGTTCTGATTGCTGCTAGCCTCTACACTGTCATTGAAGCCTCTATGCTGCTGCTAACTCTGCACTGTGCCAACTGCACTGTTGCCAACTCTGCTCTGCGCTGCTTAGTCTCTGACTTGCTAATAGTTACTACATCTGTCTCTTTGACACCTTACTGCACCAAATGCCACTGATCCATCCTGCTACTACAGGTCTTGGGCTCCTGTAGCAAGGTACTGATTCATGAGGTGGACCTCCTGTAAAGTTTTGAAGATGTTCTATGCTAAGAGCAATTTCACTTTTCACAGCAATCATACAAGTAGTTAAGCAAAATGCAGATAGAACATATAAGCAGATCTTACAGAAGACAAATTAGAAACAGAAAAAATGTGTGTGTTCGTTTCGGCGGTCAACAGGATGCTTCAACCAGCAAAGTCTCCTTTGGTCAGCCAGCCCAGCATGTGTCACAACAGCCCTCCAACCAGTAGATGAGTCAACCCAAGTCAATTCTACAAA
>APFE030264708.1:3299-44155 GCA_000404065.3 Pinus taeda | reverse complement strand
CCCTTCCTCCTCCCCCTCCTCCTACGTTGTCGCCACCTCCACCACCTTCTCTGTCCTCCCCCTCCCTTGCCACCACCTCCTGCCCCTCCTGCTCTGCCTCCTCCCACTTCCCCTCTGTCTACAACCATGCAGCCTCCTTCCCTGCCACCCACATCTCTTCACCGTTGCATCCTCCTCATCCTCCTCCTCTACACATATCACCCCACCTTCCTTCCTCTCACTCTCTTCCCCACTCCCTCCCCTTTGTCTCTCCCCTTTCTCTTCCTCTCTCTCCGACTCCCTTTCCCTCTTCCCCACTCCTCCCCTTTATCTCTCCCCTTTCTCCCCTTCCCTCTCCCTTTCCCTCTCCCCCATTGCCTCCTTCATTAATTTCCCTCTACCCGACCCACTCCTCCCTCCCTCTTACACTCCCACTCCCTACCACCCTTCTAGGCTTCATCTCTTCCCACCACCATTTCCCTCCCTCACTCCCTTTCCCGGATCAAATCTTTCATAATATCTACAACACATTATACTATTATACTCAAATAATGTTAAAAAAACAATATATTATTACATTAAATAAATTTCACAAATCCAATAAACAAATATATCGTCACTTATAATAGTTTTTGTAAAATAAATGAATATAGTTTTACGATATATTTAATTTTATATTATAATTATTATTTAGTTAGATTTTCTTTAAATAATATTAAAATATTTGTATAAATAATAACCCAACATTAATAACAATTTATTTTAACAATGTATTGTTATATTGCAAGGTGAACGGATAAGTACATTTTTTCCTAGCCATACGGCCTTGACGCCCTTAAAAGATGAACTCAAGAAGAGTTTATGACAAAAACAAGAGGTGCCTAAGTTTACAACGTCCCATTTATACAGTGAAGGATGTAAGTTTCTCATATTCATGGACGTAGCTTGTCTCAGATTTGTATAGCAAACCTGAAGAAAAATATAAATGAAAACATATAACATAGAAAGAGATTGGTACAGTATAACCGTGACACTTTGAACTGCATGTTCCTAACATAGAAAGAGAAATTTCAGTGGTTTTAAGCCCGACATAATGTTCAAATAAATAGTAACACAAAGCAACGATCAACACAGAATTTTAGGAATAAGATAAATGCATAGAAGTAGCAACACAAAGCAACAGTAAACATATAAAAATTGAGGAATAAAAGTAATATAGAAAGGTGAGAAACACAGTCGAACACAATGAAAATATGATATGGTACACATAAGCATTATATTTGTTATTGTTATTATATAAAAGCTAAAGTATGAATGGTAATTGCATATCTATTTACCTGTTATGATTGATAGAGGTTCGGACCAACTCTATTTGCCACAATTCTCCAAGGATGAAAGTATGCAACCGCAACTAACTGTTTAGACAATAAAATTTAATAACACATCAAAAATAAAAACAAAATACCAAAAAACACAAAACGTATGTTTCCTTCCATGAAATCTGAGGTGAAAGCTCAAATATCAGTGGAGAAAAGTTTAGCATAACAAGAATGAAATCATACCAGATTCTTCCATGGAAGAAAAGCTTCGTCTCCATGCATCCAAAGCTTTCGGATAGCCTCTGAGCAACAGAAACCATAGAGAAAATGTAGACATCACCTATATAAAAACACAGAACAAATATATACAGAGATCGGCCATCCACACGACCAACCTACGGTTCAGAGTGCCAAAGATATGACAAGAATGAAATGAATGCTTTAAAACTGTATTTGGTTTTATAAACAAATGAGCCACTCATCGGTTACCGTTCGAAGGAAATTTAGAATCAGTTACCGGAACTTCCAAACCATTCTGCACATCGGAATAATAAGAAAATCATTCTGCATGTCGGAATAACAAGAAACGGAAGTTTGATAAGGATGTAGGAATGCGTAGAGAGGGAGCGGGGACCACATAATCGACGTGCTTAATAGAAAAATGGAGATCCAATCTCTAGGGAAGTTAAAAGATGCACAAGGAGGGAGCGGGGACCACATAATTGACGTGCTTAATGGAAAAAAGGAGATCCAATCTTTAGGCGAAGTTACATCGTTATTGGCAATGGTTACTTCGGAAATTTGAAATTTTTCATTGGCATTTCAAATACATTTCAAACAGGCCAGGTATTCTGCCCTCCGGAATTGTTGGTTCGACGTCAATTTTGACGGCGATAAACCTGAAATAGCGTTTTTGAGACATACGTAGGGAGGGACCACAGAACCACATGCTTTTCATCGGTTGATGCATATGAATCGTTTTTTTATTTGCTTCATTTTTCTTTCCCTTTTAAGCATGCCCCTTTTGCTTTTCATTTTGGCAATCTTATTGGGAGTGAATCTTAATAATATTATTTTTTTTTTTATAGATATATAATTTTAATTAAAACATTAAATAAATTAAAACTAAACCAAAAAAAAACATCTAAACTAAATTAAAATTTACTTTTTCCTTTATCTATAAATTTTAATTTAATTGTGAATTAACAGATCATTGAGATTTATAAATTTTAATTTAATTGTCAAATAGCAAATTATTGACATTTATTTCATCATGGTCCATAATTGTTTTTAAGACTATCTATAAATATGAAACACATCATCTAGAAAATTAGAGCTTACCTAAATTATTGAAAATATAATAATATGTGAAATATCCTCAATGTAAGTTTTACATTAGGTCACAAATTATACTTAATATTTTCTTAAGCCAACTACATAACAAAATAATTATGTTAACACCACAAAAGCTTTGAAACCTTTTTCCTATTAGAGACAACAATATTGTATGTTTAATCTTCAATGAATTTAGTGATGCTACTGTAGTCCATTCTCTAGTAGACAGATATGATCATTACATGTTTATGGAAAAAGAGATTATGTTTTCCCATATATACATGACAACACACACACATACACACACACACACACATATATATAAATATATATATATAATAGATAAGACTTTCTTTTCAGAAAATTATCAAACATTGTGTAATAGGAAAATATTTTTTTCTAAATTAAAATATGAAAACCCCATGTGCAGCTTAAAGGTTAACTATCTTTTGATCTATAATTTTTAGCAAAAGGAGATAAATATCTATTGTAATATAAAATGTAGAACCTACAATGTTGTTATCCTTTTTAAGTGGAAAATTTATTGTTGGATACGTAAACCAACAATTTTATCAAGTTACATTCACATCTTTGTACCTTCTTCACAAAACTAACATTTCTTATACAAAGGTTTCACATAACCTCCAAAACTTGGGTTGATGATATTCTAAAGCTTACCTGATGATCTTAGAGATTTTACCTCTTCTGCTACTATGTAAAAGGATTGAGAAAAAAAATAGCATATACTAGGTGGGAAAAATGTTAGTGACTTATTAGCCTACATTTATTTCTTGTGCATCTTTATATTGTTTCCACTTTTGATTTTGGTAAATATAGCGATCAACGATGAATAGAATTTCAAAGAAATATTTTTTCAAAATATTTTGACACCACATAGATACACAAATTACACTTGGGGGATGGACAGATTTAAACACATATGTAGAAAAATATTGCTAAATAAAAGGATTTTCTTTATCATTATTTATGATTTTCTTGAGATTAATATGACGCCACGAACTCTCCTTTCATATTTACCTCAACAACTTTAAATTCCTACTATAATAACAATTCATGGCAAGCTAAACAAAATAGTATTATAAATGTTCATATGTTTTTAAATGTGCACTACATAAACTTAATCATTAGTAGAGGATCAACGAAATTGCCTTGTAAGAATTTTTTTCTTTTTTACTTAAGCTAAAACAAAATTAGAGAATAAGGAACTTCAAAATATTTTCTTATGTTGTTACACACGACAAAACTATTTCAAAAATTCTAGAAACGAACTAATTACAACATGTCTCCAGAGAGTTGAGGGCATCGATATTGAGAAAAAAATGTTTACCTAACTAGTTCTTTTTTACTTAAGCTAAAAAAAAATTAGAGAATAAAGAACTTCAAAATATTTTCTTATGTTGTTACACACGACAAAACTATTTCAAGAATTCTACAAACAAACTAATTACAACATGTCTCCAGAGAATTGAAGGCATTGATATTGAGAAAAAGATTGTTCACCTAACTAGTTGAGCTAGGATCATTTGACACACTTTTCATATTATTTTTTCTGTTGATATTCATATGACACCAAGAAATGGGATAAGATATCCACCTCAACAACTTCCGATTGCTTACTATAATAATAAATCATAGGAAGTGGAAAATAAACTTTCTTATAAATTTTCATATGTTTTTTTGTGTGGACTACATAAATTAATTGTTCACTAGATGACCAACCAAATTCGCTTGTAATATTTTTCTTTTCTCTTTCTTAAATAAAAACAAAATTAGGGAATCAATAACTTTGAAATATTTTCTTCGGCTACTAAACAAGATAGAAATATTTCAAAAACTCTACAACCAAACCAAGTAGAACATGTCTCTAGAAAATATAAGGCGCTCTACTCAAGGAATCAATTCTTCACCTAACTACTTGAGCTAAGATCATTTGACTGAATTTTAATATTTTTTTTTAACCAAAAAATTATGGGACCACCCAATAGAGCTCATTTGTACAACTTTCTTTCACAATTTTCACATAGAGAGCATATATCCAGAGATTTGGAATGACCGCAGCCAGAAACACAATATGAGTCTTTGTCGCTTGAAGTATACTCCTTCCACACCCAATTTCCATATTCTTATGAATATTTTGATACATACTTCCCTTATAAAAAATAGATATGAACATTTAGTAATGAAGTGATGGTATCACATTTGGTCACCGATTTTTTCAGTCATATTACTACCTAAGTGAACTTAAAGTTAAAATGAATTTATGTTAATTTTATTATATGACATCCTAACATAATGAAAAATAATTTAGAAAATTAATTTTAAGCTAATAACATAACAAAAGAATAATTTTAGAAATACAATTACCTGTTTGAGGATTTACAACTTAAATGTGTGTTTAGTAACTCCAATGATGTAGTAATATCCCATCCTCCAATAATAAGTTTGGATAATTAGTTTTACATGTAGCCCATTATCCTATACATGTGTGTGTATTAGTAGTAGTAACTTTTAATGATGATATAAGTTTTACATTTTTAATAAAATATATTATCACGTGATGAAAATATCTTAAATGGGAATGTGAGTTAATGCTCTTATGAAAAGTAAGGTTCCCAAAAGTCGAGTATGAATCAATGATACATCTATAATTTTTTTTAAGAAATTAGCTAATACAAGAAAAAAAATTATATTTTAATTTGAGAGCTATCTAGAAGAACATTTAATTGATAAAAATATTTAGAGTTGTGTCAAATTCATTTTTATAGCCTCTCAACCTTTTCATTTAATCTAATTCATCGTCCAAATTTCTTTTATAGCCTATCAACTTTTTTTATAACCTAGAACAAGGAAATATGAGGAATAGACATAGTGCACACAAAAAAAATCATATATTGTTCATTTCCAAGCCAAATTATAGGCTAGATAAATATTGCCCATGGAATCCAACAGATTCCAAATAAGGAGAATATTGTTAAAAAAATATCTCAACAAAACTCCAACAACCAACAACTCAATCATACCTATTTACTAATGTAAGAATCATTCCAAATACCCAATTTAATGATTACATCTATATCATTACAAAGATTGTAATAAAATTGATAATTTAAAATTAGCATGTCACATTTGTGTTAGTGGTCCTCCTCGAAATTTATACCCACTCTGAAGTCTCTTACAATGGCCTTTCCACGACCACAATTTTCTAGCTTCTCATTCAACACATTTAAGACATAATCGCCTCTAACAATCTTTGATGAACTTTGTATAATCTATGCTTCTAAATCTCCCAAAGGACAATATCGATATTGGACCGTATCTAGCAGTCAATTATCCAGTTGACCTTTCTATCCAAATGGATCTCATTACAATACCTGTAATTGATTCTCTTGAACCCTAAAGCACAACAATAACCACCAATATATAACAAATTCATACAGTTAACTTAGTTATGTGTTTTAAGGACACCGAAGAATGTTGAGAACTGTTAATTTAATTATATTCCTGTATTCATCAATTTATTTTAAACTTTTTATAAAAAAGAAACAACCAAACAAACAAGACAAAGAAAAACCCATAACAACAAATATAATCACATTCAAGAAGCAGCTCCAAAATGTTTGAAAGCATATAATAATAATCTTAACAATGTAAACTTTAAAACGGGAAGTAATACGAGTATCTATTTTTTTGATGTAGCAAAAAAATCAACTGATTTTGAAAAGTGTTGATGCTTTAAATCTTCTTATGGATCATGTTTTTAAATGTCAGTGATTTTCATATTAGTTTTGAAAAGTGTTGATGTGGCATCAGCCCCTTTCTTTAAAGGACTTATTTTTGACATTTTAAATTTTCTGATGTATTAGGTCTGGACTTTTTTTTTAAATGTTGATTATTTAACCATTTTTTAAATTCTCTTATTCCTCTTCATGTTTTTCATCCTTACATATTTGGCTTTTGAGGCTTTTCAATTTCTTGTTTTGTTTTCCTTTGCACTATTTTTTTATAATGAAAATTTTAATTTTTTTGCAAAGTTTAAAAAATAAAAATAAAAAATATTTTGAGACTATGATTTTTTTTATATTTATATATCGTTAATTAGTATTTCAATACACAAAAAATAATTTTCACCAAAAAATAATAATTTAGAAAACTCCACAAAATAATACATGTTTTGCATATAGATATAATTAAAAAATATGTATTTTAATCCATTTTCGCTAAAAACCCACATTAAAAAAAAATTGTTAAAATTGGAATAAAAAAGAGAGGATAAATAACAAATTTTACGAATTTTGTATAAAAAAATGATATTTGAAAATAAAAAATTCAAAAAAATCGAGTGAGGGGCTCATCCTATGTTATGAATCGGATGGAGCCTTTCCCAGTGGTTGAAGGCGGCACGACCTAGGGCTAGCGGAGCAGCGATGGAGCCTGACTAGGGGCTTGGCGAGGCATGGCCTTGTGTAGGCATCGCTACGTGCACCTTTGCTCGCCGAGGGTCGTGGGCCCGTCCGCAAGCTTAATCCAATTTTGAGAATCGGATTGAGCTAGCCAAAGGGCCC
Source organism: Pinus taeda (assembly GCA_000404065.3). Classification (NCBI taxonomy): domain Eukaryota; kingdom Viridiplantae; phylum Streptophyta; class Pinopsida; order Pinales; family Pinaceae; genus Pinus; species Pinus taeda. Next base: position 36,939 of record APFE030264708.1, on the reverse strand, counting down.
GAAGAGGAATTCCATTTTTTTATTTTTTTATAATAATAATCATTAATTTTATAACTTTTTCATGTTTTATGGTTTTTTTTTACATTTTTAATAAAATAATATAGACTTGTAGTTGAAATAAATTGGTTAAAAGAATTTCCACCACCCAAGTGCCTCCTATGCCACTAAATCTCAAATCCAACTACATTAGGTTTCATAGACAATATTTAATTACATTTCTAAAAGAACTTATGAAATTTCTTTCCTAGTTAAGAAAATGGACAACAATCCTACTCTAATAATAGATAGAAAAAATTTGTGGAAGACACAAAAGGACCTAAAGCCTCCAAATAATTACAACAATTAGACAACTCCGCATGACGAGAATATAGGCAGAGATACAAGTGAGCCATAATAAGTGATTTATTTGAGAGAATATTTTAAATGGAAAAGGAAAAGGATCAACAAACCAAATTGAATAGTTGAAATGAAAATTATTGAAGTCTTGAAATAAGTAGAAAATGAAAATGGATAGAATATGAACCAAATTCTATATAATATGCATTAATACGATGATGATGCTTCTCTTGAACATAATTGCTACTACTATTTGTGAAAATGGTGCCAACCTAATTAAATATAGGTTTTGTACCATTTTTAAGGTGATAATCTTTCCCTTACTTATAGGAGTTGTCCTTACTTCTCAATAAAGATCAACCTCTAAATATGGAGGAATTCCATCCTCATCTAAAATAATTTCCTTATTATCGTCAATTATTTCTAACACTCAAGTTCAAGTTATTAAGAAATTTTTGCATACCACCACATAGAAAAAGAACTAGGGGGAGAGTCAATTGCTTTAGAATAAAACTTTAAATGTCCTATCCTAAGGTTTCTTATCCCAATGACGATCAACCTTTGCTAATATAGAAAAATTCCTTCCTTATCTTGAGTTTTAGCATTTACATCAGAGCTCTTAACATCAACTATAATAGTCTCACAAGTCAAAAACTTCACAAAGACCTACATATAACTTGCGATATGAAGGAAAAGAAGAAGGGTACATTCTTCCAAATATTATAATGAACTACACTTCTATCATCTTCAAGATCATGCCTAGCAAAGATCAACCTTTGATGATTTGGAGCAATTAATTGTCTTGAATTTTAGCTTTTGCATTATTGACAATATCTGAGCTATCAACTTCATAACTAATTTTCATGTCGGTTAGAATTTTGATATCTTCATTCCCCCTTCACAATTAATTTTCATCCTCGGCAAAGTTTTGAGATCTTCATGATTTTTTTTAGTCATGGTAATGTGAAATATATCATGAGGTAAGTGTTCTGATGTTCATCTTAGTTTACTAGCCATTTTGTTTATATGGCTACACTAATTCCTAACAGGATCAAAGGCCTTCCCTTTCATTGTAAAGATTAGGACACACATATTTTCACTAACCCTTTTCTAAAACTTCTTAAAAATCGTTTTGCAAATTTGTCAAGATGCTACACTACATACATATTCCTTTGCAATTTAAAACGAAAAAATGATATTAATATCCAATAAATTTATATAGCTATTAGATAAAATTCAAAATAAATAACATAATATGATATGTTAGACAAACTCTTGAGTGCTTTGAACACCTTGTTTCGAACATCCTAAAAAATAAATAAAATATTAAAATGAAAATTAAATCCACACCAAATTCTAAATGTCAAATCCATAATAATGTGACTAACGAAATGGAATCAATAAAAAATGGTAAAAGCATGAATTGAAGCCTTATTGGAAATATGTGTGTCGGAAAGATGTTTTTTTGAAAGGGAAAAAGCAAGAATTAATGGAAAGAACCACCAAAAAATAGAAACAACCAGTAGCATCCGTCAAGCATGGACAAAAAAAAGCATCCACCAAAAATTTCAAAGAGGCGTGGATGATCCTAATTGGATCCATAAAATATTGTCAAAGAACCATGACTGTATCAGGTCGGGACAAATCTCTAAGAACTCATAACAACGACTAAAAACACCCCTAAACCAGTGGCAATGGTAGCCAAATTAAAACGATGAGGACCTCAATCAAAGCACTCACCGAGGCCCATGGAGACTGGGAAGTAGGTCAAAGTAGCCCCTGGGAGCCCCAGATCAGGAAAAGGAGGTGGATTTTGATGCAATCGCAACGATGAGGACCTCAATCAAAGCACTCACCGAGGCCCATGGAGACTGGGAAGTAGGTCAAAGTAGCCCCTGGGAGCCCCAGATCAGGAAAAGGAGGTGGATTTTGATGCAATCGCACATCGTCGGGAAAACAGGGCTGAAATGGTGGAAGCCCGAGCACTCATACACATGGCGAACTATAGAACCATGGGCAGAAGAGGAAAAGAGCGCTAAACATACGAAGGCATGACCCACGCTCTAGAAACTGGTGGTATTGATTTGGGCACTCTCAAATGGTAAGCAGTTCTAGATGGAGGCAGAGCGATCCCACTCAACAATCGATGCGTGGCAAGCAAAGGTGAGATAAAATCGTCGTTGATTGCATGTTATCAGTCGAGCAAGTCAACCACACATGATGTGCATATGACATTGGATCTGGGGTACCCAAATCGAATGACTGAGATCAAGCCTGATGGAGGAAGCAAAATCGATGAAGGAATACACCATGATTTGTAAAGATTTGGAATCCATTCGACTGCCATGGTGGAGGAAAGACTTCATCCATGACATAACTGAAGAAATGAACCGACAAAGCTGGTTAGTGCCATTTATAGAAAGACAAGTGGCCACTCCCTGAGCATTCATGCTGACGCTGAATAGGGAACTCCAAGTGTAGCTGCAGAAGGTGAATCAACAAAGGCGGAAGAGGAAACTAAGAGACATGAGTTCGAATGGCTAAAGCCCATGAACATAGATAGAATACACAAGTCGAGTCAGTCAGAATGAACCTTGAGGGGAGGACTGAACAATGAGAGACAAAAACCAGAGAAGAAGGTAGTAAAGCAAGAGCAGAAAGAGACAGAGGGCCAAGCTAACCAGCTATAGCATCGAGCACCAGAGAGCTTGAGAGATTCGAGCCATCCCACAGAGGAATCTGTCTGGACTGAGGACCACACTTGGCTCTTGCCACTGTAGACCAGAAGGTCACAAAGCTGGTAGGAAGAAGAAGAGTCTATGTACTCCAGTGGTGTGGGTCCATGAACCACCCTGCCAAGCAAAACCTACTTCAGGAGAACTCACATTGAGTCCCTGTATTGTACTTCTCTACTTAAAGCCACAATAAAACAAGGCCACAACTAAAAGCTGGACTAGAGACGTAGCCCTGGAGAATAGGGTGAACTCCTTATTAAAAAATTTTGTGTCTTTGTATTTGCTTACTGTATTTCTCTGTTGTCTTTCCATTTTTTTGTCTATGTATTGGCAATCTGACTGATCTGTTGCTTCAATAACACAGAATACACACAAGCACATTGGTCTGTAATACCTTTGTTTAATAAATCTTCAACTGAAGTTACTCATAGGGTGAATATCAGATCAAGTGGTATCAGAGCTCTAGGCTGTAAGGTTAGACAACCTTGTGTTGGTTTAGTTGTTGAATGCTCACGAGATCAAATCTCAAATTAGGAGGAGAGCTGGTTGAAACTAATCCTGAAATTGGGAGAGTCTATCCTCAGAAGACAATGTTAGAGAAAGGTTCTATGGGGCCAGACCCTCAATTCATAGAGAGTTTCCTAGCTATAAAGTCTATGGTAGAAGAAATGTATAGGGACTTTAGAAAGCACAAGGATGGAGATTCATCAGGTTCTAAACAAGATAAAGAAAAATATGTGTCTCATTCCCATGAGCACTCAAAAGGAAAGGGGAAAGAGGAAAGCTTTCTCACACCTCCTAATAGCCCTGTGCATAATAAGAAAGCATTTTTTATTAAGCTAGATGTTAAATTTAATTTTCCTATATATGATGGAGAGCTAAATGCTGAAAAGTTGGACAATTGGATTAGACAAATTTATGTGTACTGTAGAGTGCAAAATATCAACTTAGACAAGAGTAGAATTCAGCTGGAAAGCCTATGCCTAGGAGGCACTACCTTGGTTTGGTGGGAAGGTAGAACCCAAGCTGATATGAAGAAACATTTTAGGACCATCTCCGTCTGAAGTCAATTTGTTGCTACAGCCAAAAATCAGTTCTATCCATTGGTGTACATGCAACAAGCCATGATGAGTTGGAAAACTCTTTGGCAGTTGAAATGACAAAGTGTGCGAGGGTATACTCAAGAGTTCAGAAAGAGAGCATTGATGTTGGATATCTCATTAGACTTACCAAAGACTCTGCTGAAGAACATTGGTGGTCTACACAAGTACATGAGGCATGCCATCCTCATGTTTAATCCCACTAGTATAGTTGAGGTATCTGTACAAGCTACTCCTCTAGAAGCCAGAGGAAACAATGCAAATCTAGAAGTTCGGGGACGATCCCAAGCCACTGTAAGCAAGAGCAAGGAGGGACATGATGATGAGCACTGTTGGATTCTGCATCTAGAGATGAGACCTAAGAAGTCCAAGGGCAAGAAGAAGAAGACTGCTGCAACTATTCAAAAAGATTTCGGGTTAGATTCGGGAGATGAAACAATCATTGCAGCCACAGGTATAAAAGGTAAGTATTCTGAAGCATCTACTAGTAATTCTGCTCAAACTATTATTGATGAAGAATATGAGAGAAAAATACATGAGCTTTTTCATATTCGAGTTATTTCCAAACATCAAAAGATTGATACTTTGTTTGATAGTGGCTCACAAGTAAATTTGATTTCTAAAGAAATTGTAAAGAAATTGGGATTAGAAACTAAACCTCACAAGAAACCATACCCATTAGGATGATTGAAGGATAAAGCACAACTACAAGTGACTAGACAGTGCAAACTTAAGTTTTCTTTTGGGTCAGCTTTTGTAGATGAGGTTGAGTTAGACATAATTCCTTTCGCTATATGTGGAGATGTTTTAGAAAGTACTTACTTGTATGATAGAAAGGTTATTTTCTATAGAGTTGAGAACAAGTATCTACTTTTTAAATATGGAGTCAAATACTTTGTAAGAGCTCATAAGCTCAAGAATAATTATACTCGCATAAATTTTGGGTAGATGAAAAGAATGATAAATTCATATAAACAATTCTTACTAATGGTTGTAAAGGAAAAGAAACCTAATAAAACCAATGTATTTGAGGGTTATAATGCTCAGCAGCAAGATGATATAGAAAACATTGTTTCAGACTATGATATTCTGTTTTAGTAACCTAAAGGTCTGCCACCCAAAAAGGAAATATTACATGATATTATTTTGCAGCAAAATGTTCCATTGGCTAACTTTGGGATGTACAGGTTGTTTGCTTTAGAGAATGCTGAAATCAAGAAGCAGGTGCAGGAGTTGCTCAAGAAAGGGTTCATCAGGCCTAACACATCACCATGTGGGTCACCAATCATTTTGGTGAGAAAGAAAGATGGCTCGTGGAGAATGTGCATTGACTACCGAGCACTGAATAAGGTAACTATCAAAAGTCGCTATCCCCTTCCTCGCATAGATGATATTTTGGATCAATTAAAGGAAGTTGTTTATTTCACCAAGTTGGATTTGCATAGTGGATACCATTGGGTTAGAGTTGTGGAGCAAGATGCACAAAAGACTGCTTTCAAATGGGATTGTATGAGTGGCTGGTTATGCCTTTTGGCTTGACTAATGCTCCTGCTACTTTCATGAGATTAATGAATGAAGTACTCAGACCTTTTCTTGATGATTTTGTTATTGTGTATTTGGATGACATTCTAATTTTTAGTAAAACATGGGAAGGACACTTAAAGTATGTTAAGCAGAAATTAGATGTTTTGAAAAGAGAAAAACTTTATGTTAAACTCTCAAAATGTGAATTTGGCAAAACATCTCTAAATTATTTGGATCATATAGTAGGGGGTGGTGAATTATAAATAGATCCCTCTGAAGTGGTAGTCATTGTAAATTGGCCTAAACCCAAGTCTGCTACAGAAGTAAGAAGCTTCTTAGGAGCAGCACAATATTGGAGGAACTTCATTTCTAATTTTTCCTCAATTGCAGCTCCCTTACATGCTTTGATAGCATTGAACAAGGTGTTTCAGTGGGGAGGCAAACATCAAAAATCATTCAACATCTTGAAAGAAAAGATTAGTACAACACTTGTAATAGCACTGCCAGATCTACAAAGACCATTTTAAATCCAAACTGATGTCAGTGACTATGCCATGGGAGCAGTGTTGACACAACACGGTAAACCCATATGTTATCATTGTGAGACTTTTAATCTTGTATTCATTAACTATCCTACCTATGATAAAGAATTGTATGCATTAGTTTAGAGTATGAAAAAGTGGAAACATTACTTAATGGGTTTAGGGTTTAGGGTAATACATAATGATCATCAACCACTTCAATATCTACACTCCCAAACTAAGTTGCAACAATCAAGGCATAATAGATGGATGGGATTTCTACAATAGTTTCACCTAGTCATTAGATATAAGAAGGGCATACACAACAAATGCATCTACCATACTTAAGCATAATTATGTGCTACATGAAAGCTACATAGAGCAATATGCTAAAGATATAGACTTTAAATATGTATATGCAACTTTGAGTCAAGGTAAAAAGGTAGATGAATTGGAATATCATGTGAAGGACCGACTCTTATACCATTGTATGAAATGTTGCATTCCACAAATAGAGAGAATAAAGATAATTAGAGAGGCACACACTTCTCTGATATCAGGTCACTTTGGGGTAAGTAAAACAATTGCATAGCTGCAAAGATTTCGTTATTGGCTGAAAATGAATGAGACAGTTTATAGATATGTAAGAGGGTGTACTATGTGTGCTAAAAGCAAGCCCAACAATAGAAAACTACACTTGTACACTCCTTTACCAGTTCCTTCTCACCCTTGGGAAAGTGTTTCCATGGATTTTGTTGGAGGACTGCCTAAATCTAGGAAGGGTCATGATTATTTATATGTGGTTGTGGATAGGATAAGAAAAATGTGCATTTTGATACCTTCTAATAAACAGATTATAGCTGAACAAATTGCAAAATTATTCTTTGAACATGTATGGGTTCATTTTGGATTACCCACTTCTATTGTATCTGATCGAGACACTCGATTTGTGGGGAAGTTTTGGTCAAGTCTTTGGGAACTGATCGACACCCAATTGATGAAAAGCACAACTTTTCCTCCACAAACCAATGGCCAGACAGAAGTAGTTAACATGACAGTGATCCAGTTTCTCAGGGGATATTGCAACAAACATCCTAAGCTTTGGGATAAACATTTTTTTTATGTGCAACATGCTTACAATAGAGACAAACACTATTCTACATAGAGATCTCCTTTTGAGACCTGTTTTGGTTTCATACCAAGGTCACATTTGGATTTTGTCTTTGGTAAAGGTACCATGGTTAATGGACACAGTCATGTCGATAAGGCAACTAGGTTCATTCAATAGATCCAGGAGATCCACCAGGTAGTACAGGAATAGCTGGAAAAGGGCCAAGCCAAATATAAGGCTAGGCATGACAAGCATCAGATGGAGCATAGTTTTCAAGTTGGAGACAACGTCTGGCTGTATATCAACAAGGACATGATCCAAGAAGAAGGTAAAAAACTAAACCCTATCATGTATGGACCTTTTAGGATACTTGAGAAGATTGGTGAAAATGCTTTTCACCTTGATCTACCAACTTACATGCACATCTACTTAGTCGTAAATGCAGATTGCTTGAGATTGTTTGATCCTTCAATGATTGAGGATACTGAAGAGCAAAGTCAATTGCCTTCTATTGATGACCTACTGCCTAAATATCTTAATGAATTACAGGAAGACAAAGTCTTGGACAAGAAGGTAAGGACGATGCGCAAAGGAGATGTTGAGTACCTCAGAATTGGACTCAAAGGTTCAAAGGCAAGCAGCGCAAAGTGGATTGAGATTGGACATGTGAGACAGCAGTATCTTCACTTAGTCAATGCTTAAAAGAAAACCAACTTTTGGTGGTCCAAAATATTTTTTAGTGGGAAGGCCGTGATCGAAATTGGATCCATAAAAGACTGTCAAAGAACCATGACTGTATCAATTCAGGACAAATCTCTAAGAATTCTGAAGAGCGATCAAAACTACCCCTGAACCAGTGGCAATAGCAGCCAACATGGAACGATGAGGACCTCGGTCAAAGCTCACTGACCGAGGCCTATGGAGACTGCGCAGGAGGTCAAAGTAGCCCCTAGGAGCCTCAGATTGGGAAAATGAGGTGGATTTTGATGTGCAATTAGTGCATCGCTGGGCAAACAGGGCCAAAATGGGGGAAGCCCGAGCACTCAGATGCATGGTGAACTAGAGAACCGCAGGCGAAAAAGGCGAAAATCACTAAATGTATGAAGGTGAGACCTGCGTTCTAGAAATCGGTGGTATTGATCGAGGTGCCCTCAAGCGGTAAGAAGTTTTGTGTGGAAGTAGAGTGATCCCACTCAACGATCGACACATGGCAAGTGGAGGTGAGAGAAAACTATGATTGATCGCGCTTATTGATAGAGTAAGTCAACCGCGTGGGACATGCATATAATGTTGGATCTGGGAGATCCAGATTGGACGGTTGAGATCAAGCCCGATGGAGGAAGAAAAATCGATGAAGGAATATGCCATGATTTGTAAAGATTTGGAATCTGTTTGACCGCCACAGTGGAGGAAAGACTTCATCCACGACTCAAGCGAAGAAACGAACCAACGAAGCAGGTTGGCGCCATATAGAGGAGGAAAAATGGCCACTCCTTGAGCATTCATGTTGACGCTGAACAGGGAACTCCAAGTGTATCTATAGAAGGTGAATCAATAAAGGCAGAAGAGGAACCGAACAGACATGAGTTCGAATGGCTAAAAACCATTAATAGAGAGAATACACAAGTCAAGTCAGTCAGAACGAACCCCAAGAGGAAGACTGAATATTGAGAGATAGAAACCAGAGAAGAAGGCAGTAAAGCAAAAGCAGAAAGAGATAGAGGGCTGAGTTGACCCCCGACAACATCGAGCACCAGAGAGCTTGAGAGATTCAAGCCATCCCACAGAGGAATCTCTCTGGATTGAGCACCACAGTTGGCTCTTGCCACTATAGTCCAGAAGGTCACGGAGCTGGTAGGAAGAAGAAGAGTTTGTGTACTCCACTAGCTTGGGGAATCCAAGAGCCACCCTGCCAAGCAAAACCTGCTTCAGGAGAACTCACATTGGGTCCCTGTATTGTAATTCTCTACTTAAGGGCACAATAAAACAAGGCCACCACTGAAAGCTATACTGGAGACAAAGCCCTGGAGAATAGGGTGAACTCCTTATTAAAAATTCTTGTGTCTTTGTATTTGCTTACTGTATTTCTTTGTTGTATTTCCATCTTTTTGTCTGTGTATTAGCAATCCGATTGATCCGTTGCTTCAATAACACAGAACACACACCAACACATGAGTCTGTAATACCTTTGTTTAATAAATCTTCAACTGATGTCACTCATAGGGTGAATATCAGATCAGTGGATTAGATTGAAATTTGAAAAAGCATGAACTCTCAATTGAAGAGAGAGCATGGAATCTCGAAGGAAGTACAGGTGGTAAAACTCTTGTAGCCATTGAAGGGAAGTGCGGAATCCCTATATTGAGTCTTATCAATTTTCAAACATCTTCCTTTTCCTTTGTCCATATCGATTGTGATTATTCTTGTGTGTTTGGATAATGTGTGGTCAGAGTTTGGGTCTGTCTATGTCGAGTATGTGTTTGAGTCAGTCATGGTTATGTGGGATAGAGGAGGAGGATGAAAAGAGAAGCGAAGAGGAGGAAAAATTAGTTGTTTACCGATTTTTTGGGCTCAGAGAAATCAATTATCTCTAAAAAATGGTGTCGATTAGATTCTATTTAATTTCAATGTTTCTATTCATCTATGCTTTGTTGTAAGAACTAATTCCATTTCATAACTTTGTATTTTTGTTTGGTGCATTGTAAATTATTGGAGTGAATGAAGAGTTGACGTTGCAGGAAAATGAATGAAATATGGAAGGAAAGGGGTGGTTGACGTTGTTGTTGTTCAATGCATTCCAATTAGCTTGTTGAACGTGAAATCCAATCCCAATTCTAGGTATATAGAGATGGCCCTGTATCTCTCCTTTTGATAAGTTGAAACATGGTGCTTTAGCCAATTTTATTGAATTTAAGGCTCTCCTTCCTCCCCAATAATTTGTATTAAATTTAAATTTTTCTTTATTTTTTCAATCATCCTCAATAATTTTTATTACATATAATTTTTCCATCATTCCTTCAATAAGTTATCGCCTGTGAATTCAAGCATCACTAGATTTTTAATGACTTATGATAGCTCTGTATTTGGGTTTAATCTATTGTGTATTAGTTTATTTTGTGGTTTTCTAATATAACCTCTTCTTTATTAGTTTAACCCATTTTTTTTTTGAACATGACTTGCTATGTATTGCGTTCTTTGTTCATTTAATTCGTGGGTTTTTCGGTTTTGGGTGTAAAAATATACATTTTCGAAAGTGGATTCCTATTTGTTTTCATTATTTAAATATGTGATAGAAAGATTTATTATTTTTATATAAAACACAAATTGATAATCTTCAAGGAAAATTGATAATTTTCATTATATCTTATTAAAAATATATATTTTTCTCTAATATTTATGTGGTATTGAATGCAAATTTATTTACAGGAGGGATTTCACCTCCTAGTTTTGCTAAAAGGGTTTAAAGATACATTTACTTGACAACATTTATATTTGAAGCATGTCATATTACACTTCATTGATCATCCATTCATATTATAACACTTATCACATTTGCATTTAAATTATAACACACTTACATTAAAAAAAAAAAACTATTCTTTTTTTACAAAAACACAAATTATACAATCTTTCACCATGCATGGAAAAACACTAAATATAATTATACTTAACAGATCATTCATATTGGTTTTTCTTTTTTCTTGTTTTCATTTTTAGTGATTTTTAAAGCTTTTTATATTGTATTATTTATATTTTAAACAATTTGATAAGGGTATACATATATAATTTAATGTATTTATGTTGATATAGTGAATTGATACTATACCACGTTACTTTGAAATTGAGTAAGTGTGTGTTTAATTGAATTGTGTGTTTTCTTTTTTGAAATTAAATATATATGTGGGTGGTCCTAATAATGATTATTTTCTTTTGTATTTCGACACCAAATTTTATATAGTGTCTTTGTTTATTTGGACTAGTATTTTGTATGTTTATTTAATTAAAATCCCATATATATGTGAATGTTTGTATCAATGTTTATTTATGAATATTTGTATGTAATTTGGAATTGTGATCATGTGCTTGTTGTATTCAATTATGAATTTGAATGGGTAAACATAATGTAGATTTTAATTTCTATATTGTGTGTGTGTGTGTGTTTTTTAAGCAGCGTATGAATATTTGATTGTTTTCTTTTATTGACTTGAAATTTTATCATGTGCAATTAGTTATTTGAAATTTTATGTTGTGTGTTTAGTCCAATTTGTATATTGTGTGTTTGTTTTAACTTGTACTTTGTATCTCTCTTTATTTGAAATAGCATCTGTGTGGGTGTGTGTATTTATTTATGAATGTTTGTATGGTGTGTGGCTTGAAATTGTAATTATGTGTTCATTGTATTGAATTGTAATTGTAATTGTAATTAATTTCATAGCATAAATTTGACTTTGTATATGTATTGTATGTTTTAGTTTTTGTAATGTGTGATTCCTTATTTAATGTTGCATTTTCATATATGGGTGTTTGTTTTTTTATTAACTTGAAATTGTATTAGGTGTGTCTCCTTAGTTTTTTGACACCCCTCCCTTGTGTACTAAACTATTGCAAACCTAAGCCAAGTTACAACTAGGTGTGATATCCTCCCTTGTTTGCTAAATTATTGTAAACCTAAGTCGAGTTAAAGCTAGGTTTGATATCCTCCCTTGTGTTTTAAATGATTGTAAACCTAAGTTGAGGGAAGATAGGTGTGATACCCTCCTTTGCCTCTTAAACTATTCTAAACCTAAGATGAGGAAAGCTAGGTGATATATAACATGAAAAGAAAATGTGTTATTAATAAATTAATAAAATAAATCCCTTAGAGGTTGGAGCACCAAGAGAGAGGAGATTCTTTCCAAATCCCATGGGGAACGGGAATAGAGATGAATCTTTCATGATAATCTTCTATATGACATTCTAGATAAGCTTGGATGTATTCGATATACATTGAATGGATGGGAGATAAAGATCCATCAGACATAAAAGCTTCATGGCAAATAAAGGAAAAATTTTATGAGGAAAAGCCTCCTCGGAGATAAATATGATCTTTTGTGAAAAAGACCTAGGAAAATGGAAAAATACATAAAAGCAGGACATTCATAGTGGTAACTAAATCATGAAGCAGGGTATTAAATACCCAGTGATTAATCAATTTAGGGCAGTTGATCCTTGGCAATATCTTTGGCTCGAGGGGATCAAAGGTTATTCATGGTTGGGTGATGGTGCTCCTCCTCCAACAGAGGTTTTAGTTGGTGTCAGATGTGTGGGATGTTTGTATGATGATTCTTACTCTCTCTCTCTCTCTCTCTCTCTCTCTCTCTCTCTCTCTCTGTGTGTGTTATAGTTCCAGGTTTTTTATGAGAAGATTTTATTAAGTCTCTGTTATCGTTCCAATTTTTCTATGAGATGATTGCTTAAGTTTCCTCTCCATGAGAATGTTTGAATGAATTACATGGGTTTGTGTACTAACAAAATTATTAGGATGTTAAATCGTACAATTCAGATATATGAATTACATAATTTCCTCTTTTATAGAAAATGAATGATTCAATAATGTATGTAACTGTCGTGTGCTCTCATATGAATTTCAAAGTTATTAAGATTATCTTTACAGTGGTAGCAAAGAGTAGCATGCTTTAGTGTTTTGCATGTTTTGATGCATCTGGAATAATTATGGAGGAATGTCTCCCATAGTATTATCAAAGGTTCACCATGGTCTATGTCATGCATAATGAAGTTAGATGTTATTGCATGCAGTATAAGGAATTGATGGAACATCCTTTTAGTTATGCATATATGGGTCTGTAACAGATCCTATGAAATTGACTTGAATATCATCAGGTTGCTGACGGTACCTATTGTGTCTATGAGATAGGTTACCTGTATAATGCCTGATCTAAGATTTGTATTTAATTAAGCAATTCGTTATTCATGACAGAAACAAGACCTATAATAATGATGGATGATCATGATAGTAGAGTTTAATTAAGATCTTTTATGTAGGTAAGGAAATTAGTATAGGTTGCATGTTATGGTTAGTTCCGTTTTCATCTACTAAATCATGTTTACTAAAAATATGACACATAGGCTTTCACAATAAGGTTAAAAGACTATACCAGAACCACTCTATAATTCAATTGATCATGACTGTGGAGCCTATTACAGAATTACTAATGTTGATATAAGGGCGGGCTAAAGATACACTAAGTAGTATTGTTTCTTAACGATTAAATATAAAACAAAATAAAAATTTATGTAATGGAAGCTTAGGAGCTAAATTCTAGGGTAGGCTAAGGATGTTGGTTACCAATGGTAGCAAGGAAAAAATTCAAACACTAATGCTTATGGACCAATCCACCTATGTAGCATTTCCATTATGGGTTTAAAAAAAAAATGTTCTCCATAAAGGTGAAGTTAAAATTTGAAGCATAGAACATGTTAATGTCATATTTATTTGTTGTCGTTAAAGAATGTTAGGATTCCTTAATATTTTATTGAGGAACCATGAATATACATATGTTAATTCAATATATATGTAACAGGATATTAAATCAAGCAATCTAGTTAAAGAGGAAGTTTTTATGCTTTGGTGGAAGATGTTTTCTACCCCCATCTAGGTTGGATGCTCAAACACGTCCTTAAGAAGACCATACAGTATGAAAAAATTTAATAGTGTCAAATCCAAAAGAATGGCCAAGAGACTTCAATCAAACCTACATCAAAAAACTATCAAGATAAGCTTTGGGGTCTTTGTGTTTCCCCTCTATATGTTTTTTAAGGTGCCTTTCCATGGCTGCAAAGTGTGTAATAAATCTCTAGAATTGTTAAGCTTGTCTCAAATCCATGCCCATGAGATCGATTAACGTGCTTAAACTTGAGTATGTTTTAAAACGATAGGTCAACAACAAAAGTACTAAAGGAAATCTAATCAGCTTTGCCATATAAAGAACATTTTTTTTGGGGGTAAAGGTGTTGTTATGGCTTCTTTAGCGTATTATATATATGTAGGAATTGAAGAATTCTAGAATTTAAAACTACAAAATATGACCTCCTCCAAAAATTTCTTCGATTGTATTTTCATGATATCAACATGAGTGGGATGTTACAAATTATTAATTTTCGTGCACTAGGTATTTAGGAATGGCATAAATGGCTTCATCCGTAATGTCGATATTAAATTGTGTGGCCTGAATGCATAGTGGGAAAAAGCGCAGGTTGGGTTATGGTAACTAGAAAGATGAAAAGAGTTGGTCCACTTGTGTCTGCTCGGTCACCCTGTTTCCCATTCGGTGGTGTCACGCCCCCAATCTTTTTTTTTCTTAATTGGGCGGGTGCGGCACTGCCCAAGTCACTAAGACATTTCATTGTTAATGACTCCACGGACTACACCTTAACTCTACAACCTTTTATGTGTTTATAACATCAATACCTTTTCATTAAATCATAAGCGTACAATAACAATCAACACAAGTAAATTATCAACGCAATAATAATTCCATTTTATTATTATGATCAATTTACAAATGGGAGGGTGACCGCCCGTGCTCACCCGCACGGTGGTCCGCCAACCTTCTCTAGTAATTCAATACAATATACTTGCTGTTAGTGGGCGGGTACCGAGACCCACACCCGTGTTGGTTCGTTTGTGCCGCCCGCAACCTGTTACCAACTCGTATGAGCGCTCCCGGCGTTTCCGGGCGGGCAGGCACCCTACAAACGTCTCGCCTCCATTATTCGTACACTGCTACACGACGCACCCGAACTACGGTTTACTCCGACTGTTGCGCGCCTGACCTGCCAAATTGTTTGCACCCCAAACTGTCCTCACATCGCACACAGAACCGTCAACTCACGTCGAACTGTGTAAGCGGGCGTGTGCCAGTGCACTACCCAAAACCGCCTATGCCACAGGTCGACCCGCCCGAGTGCGTTCCGCACCGATGTCTTTTCCTGCTGTCTGCCTGAAGCCTAAATTCGCCCGCACCCGAGTTCTACCCGCTCTAATAGGTATAACCGCTGCGCCTTACCAAATTTTACCCACTGCGCCAACCTGCTACCCGATCTCCTTAACTCTTTCTCCGCCCAACTCTACAGGCTCATATGGTTGCCTCTCCAAGTGCGCATTCCATATCGAGTTAAGAGTTCGATGCCTCCAATGGTCTCAATGCTCTGCCTTTATATAGGCTCCCACCGCCATTTGAGTGGGGGTGTCGGTTGTAAAGCCGACCCCCAAATTTACAACATCCGCCCCTTTCTTGTAATAAAGCCGACGTGTGTTTTTATTTAAACCGTCACGACTACTCAATGGTCAAGGGTCGGCCTACCTATAAGGCAAACCGCCCTATATGTGGGTGAGCTCTCCATATTACCGTTCTCTATGGTTCGCCCACCCCTTGTTGATTCTAAGTGTTGGAGAGGAGCGCGCCCGGGCGGGGCCGCATTCTCGTGTCGAACTCCAAGTCGTCACACCCTCCCCCACCTGAAGTGATTATCGTCCTGACAATTCCTGCTTGTTCATGTACTCGTCGTTCAAACCTTGCAATCTTCCTCTTCCACTTCCACAGAGAATCCTCCGTTTCCCAGCTTTCTTCTTCCTGTGCTCCCTTCCATTTAACAAGGTATTCCCATCTCTGGTGGAAACCAAGGCGTGTAGTGCGATAGCTCAGTATCTTCTCCAACTCCAAACCTAGTCTATCCACTATCCCAGATGGTCCTCTCGGGGGCTCAGCTCTCTCCGGATGGTCCAAATCAAGCCTACACTTCTTCAACTGACTCACATGAAAGACTGGATATCTCATGTGCAAATGGTGCAGAAGTTCCACCTTGTAAGCAACTTCCCCAACTCGCTTTTCTACACGAAATGGTCCTTCGTATTTCCGTTGCATCTTGGCAGTAGTCCCCTTGGCAGGTTGTCATTGCTCTCTGGTAATTCTGAGGAACGCCATGTCTCCCTCATTAAGCTGTGCCTCCCGTCTCCCACGATCAACAAACTTTTTCATCCTCCTTGCAGCTTCGTGCAAGCGCAACCGTGCAAATTCTAAGGTCTCCTCCCATGCCTTCAAGAATCTCTTCGCATGAGGACTCCTCATTCGGCCTGTCGTTTCTACGGTATGCAGAGCTACCGGCATCTATCCATTCACCAAATCAAATGGACTATACCCCATCACGGAACTCTTTTGCATATTGTAGCTAAGCTGAGCAATATCTAAGAGTTCGGGCCAATTTTTCTGATCAGCTGTGACATAGTGCCTCAAATAGTCCTCCAGCAGTGCATTGATGCATTCAGTCTGCCCATCTGTCTGCGGGTGGTAACTCGAACTCATCGGCAACTCCGTCCCGACTATTTTGAACAATGTCGTCCAAAACCTTCCCATGAATCGTGTATCCCTGTCACAGACGATACTCATCGGCATACCCCAATACTTCACCACGTTCTTGAAGAACAGCTCGACAGTACGCTCGGCCCTGCATGGTACCTTCGTCGGAATGAAGACGACATACTTGGAAAAATGATTGACCACGACCATAATCCCATTATACCCCTGAACCTACGGTAGTGAGACAATGAAGTCCATAGAGATGCTTGCCCAACGCCTCTCTGGAATAGGTAGAGGATACAACAGTCCTCCTTTCCTTTGATGGTCCGATTTGTCCTGCTGACAAATGATGCATGTGTGCACATACTCCTCCATTTCTTCTCGCATCTTCTCCCAGAAGAACCCCCTTTCTAGTAATGCTAAAGAACGACGCTGCCCTGGGTGTCCTACCCACAGAGAATCGTGGCATTCTTTTAAGAAATGTCTCCTAAGACCAGATTTCTTTGGAACGTAGAGCCGGCTCCCAAAGAACAAGTAACCATCTCGTAGGAAGAACCTACGGGTCTTCCCTTCCTCTATCTACTTCACTATACTCTTCGCTAAAGTATTGGTCTCCAAGCTCCCCTTCAGCCTATTCTGCATCTCTTCCGTCATCTGAATTTGACTCCTACTTTTTTCTACTCGGTCTTCTCCTTCCAATGGTGCGAGTTGTCCCTTTCTACTAAGGGCATCCGCCACTACATTGTGCCTGCGTGGTCGATACTCGATAGTCATGTCGAATTCTGCCAAGAAGTCTTGCCACCGAGCTTGCTTTGCATAAAGCTTCAGTTGTGATGCGAAATAGCTGGCTGCAACGTTGTCAGTTTCGACAACAAAAGGCCTCCCTACTAGGTAATGCCTCCATATCTGAAGACAATGGATGATGGCAGTCATTTCCTTCTCATGGACTGGATACCTCTGCTCTCTCTCCTGTAACTTCCGACTCTCGTAGGCTACCGGATGCTCATCTTGCATAAGGACTCCCCCTATAGCAAAATCCGAAGCATCTCTGTGTACCTCGAACGGTCTCCCAAAGTTAGGTAGCTTCAGTATCGGTGCTGTAACCATCCGTCTCTTCAACTCATCGAATGCCTTTTGGCACTCCTCTGTCCAACACCATTTCTGGTCCTTCTTTAGCAATTCTGTTAATGCTGATGTTATTTTGGAGTACCCCTCTACGAACCTCCACTGGTAGTTGGTCATCCCCAGAAACACCCTCATGTCATGAAAATTCCTTGCTTCAGCCCAGTCCTCGATAGCCTTTATTCTACTTGGCTCCATCCATATGTACCCGTGTCCAACGATGTGCCCAAGGAATGGTATCTCTGTCTGAGCGAACACACATTTGGAATTTTTCAAGAACAACTGGTTCTCCCGCAGTGCCTTGAAAACCATCACCAAATGTTTCTTATGATCCTCCATGTTGTCGCTATAGACCACTATATCGTCCAGGTATACCACCACCAACGAGTCCAAATATGGTCGTAGGACATCATTCATCAAGGTACAGAATGTCGCAGGAGCGTTACATAACCCAAACGGCATAACAAGGAACTCAAAACTGCCATACCTTGTTACGATCGCGGTATTCTTCTCATCTCCTTCAGCGATCCGCACCTGATAGTAACCGTGCCTCAAGTCCAGCTTGGAAAACACCCGAGCCTTCGCAAGCTTGTCAAAGCAATCTGTAGCCAATGGTAAAGGATACCTGTTTCTTATCGTCTGTTTGTTTAGTGCACGATAGTCACAGCACATCCTTAGCTCATTTTTGTCCTTTTTCCGTTGGAATAACACTCGGGCTCCATATGGGGACCTTGAAGGCCTAATGATACCGGCATCAGCTAACTCCTTTAGCTGTCGTCTCAATTCCTCCAATTCCGGTCCGGACAACCAATAAGGTGCTTTAGCCGGAGGTTCCTTTCCAGGCTCTAGCTCAATACTGTGGTCCACCGCACACCTTGGTGGAAGTTTCTTTGGAAGCTCATCGGGCATCAGATCTGCATATTCGGCAAGCACATCAGAGATCCCAGCCAGAATAGGTGTCTCCTCCTCATCTCCGTCGACCCCTTTGCACACCACCGCATATGTCTCCACGCTTGATTCCTTCATGGCTCTTCCCAAACTTAGTGCAGAAACATGCTGCACGTTGACTTCCTTTCTTTGCCTATGTGTGGGCAAAGTCCAAGCCCGTGTCTGTCCAACCAATACCACCTCATCGCAGAAGGGAACAACAATGGCCTTGTTGCCCTTCAAGAAGTCCTGCCCAAGTATTATGTCGAAGTCATTCATTTCCATCACTGTGAAATCCAATTGACCTGTCCATTCTCCCGCTTGCACCGACACTTCGTGTGCCAATCCCGTCACCTTGGCCTTGGAGTTTACTGCCTTGAATTCCATATTGGATGGAAGAATTGTCAGTCCAACAATTTTGGCCAACCGTGTCGTCATGAAATTATGCGTGGCTCCCATGTCCACAAGAGCTTGGGTGGTTTTCCCATGAACCACCAAGTCTACGAATCCCAAGCTGTTCACCCATGCTTTCTCCATGGTCTTGTCAGCTTCACCTGTCATAAGCAACCTTGCTCCACCAAGTCTCATTATGTTTCCTCCATCATGAGCGACCTTGCTCAAACGCGCTCTGATACCACCTGTAATGCCCCCAATCTTTTTTTTCTTAATTGGGCGGGTGCGACACCGCCCAAGTCACTAAGACATTTCATTGTTAATGACTCCACGGATTACGCCTTAACTCTACAACCTTTTATGTGTTTATAACAGCAATACCTTTTCTTTAAATCATAAGCATACAATAACAATCAACACAAGTAAATTATCAACGCAATAATAATTCCTTTTTATTATTATGATCAATTTACAAATGGGAGCGCGACTGCCCGTGCTCACCCGCACGGCGGTCTGCCAACCTTCTCCGGTAATTCAATACAATATACTTGCTGTTAGCGGGCGGGTACCGAGACCCACACCCGTGTTAGTTCGTTTGTGCCGCCCGCAACATGTTACCAACTCGTATGAGCGCTCTTGGAGTTTCCAGGCAGGCGGGCGCCCTACGCACGTCCTGCCTCCGCTGTTCGTGCACTGCTACACGACGCGCCCGAACTACGGTTTACTCCGACTGTTGCACGCCCGACCTGCCAAACTGTTCGCACCCCGAACTGTCCTCACGTCGCACACCGAACCGTCAACTCACGTCGAACTGTGTAAGCGGGCGTGTGCCAGCGCACTACCCAAACCTGCCTTTACCACAGGTTGACCCACCCGAGTGCGTTCCGCACCGCTGTCTTTGCCTGCTATCCACCCGAAGCCTGAATTCGCTCGCACCCGACTTCTACCCGCTCTAATAGGTATAACCGCTGTACCTTACTGAATTTTACCCGCTGTGCCAACCTGCTACCCGATCTCCTTAACTCTTTCTCCGCCCGACTCTATGGGCTCATATGGTTGCCTCTCCAAGTGTGCATTCCATATCGAGTTAAGAGTTCGATGCCTCCAATGGCCTCAATGCTCCGCCTTTATATAGGCTCCCACCGCTATTTGAGTGGGGGTGTCGGTTGTAAAGCCAACCGCCAAATTTACAACATCCGCCCCTTTCCTGTAATAAAGCCGACGTGTGTTTTTATTTAAACCGTCACGACTACTCAATGGTCAAGGGTCGGCCAACCTATAAGGAAAGCTGCCCTATATGTGGGCGAGCTCTCCATATTACCGTTCTCTATGGTTCGCCCGCCCCTTGTTGATTCTAAGTGTTGGAGAGGCGCATGCCTGGGCGGGGCCGCATTCTCATGCCGAACTCCATGTCGTCACAGGTGGTAACCACCACCAATCCATCCATTGTATGGAGGACCTCACCACCGTGATTAAATAGCCGTACTCAACAACTGATTCCCGTGAAATGGATTAACCCATTAAGGAAAATATATCATAGCCAGTTCAAAATTCACAATGGAGAACTCAACCTTTGTCAGATGATGGCTATAAAACTCAACCTTTGGGACGTATGAGGCAATTTCAACCTGTGAAACTTTTTAACAAACAATTCAGTTATGTCTCCAAGCATTTTTGGAAACTCCTTGATGGAAGAGGACAGGAATGCCTAGGAAGATTTGTCAATCTGAATAGGAAATCGAGGCACAGGGATGCAGATTTTGCGCATGTTATGTGGATGAACAGAAGCTAGCTCTTATTTTGTTCTGGAAAATGGTCAGGAAAATTAGCCGAGATGTGTGATTCACCATACGATTACTCCTCCCTATGGATTAGCGCTGAATATGCGAGTATGCTACTTGATCCTCATGCGTAGTTATTTTTTTTCAACTGCGTTACAGGTTTTCTATTCACTTTCAGGATGGGATGAATGCCGGTTTTGGTGTCTGTTTTATGGGTTTCCCGAACTGTCAATGTTGGTTATCCTTATTGCATGGGGAACATCCAGGAGAGATAGACCTTATCCACCTTATCCAATAACCCAGAGAGGTACGAAATTGTTGAATCCCAAAAACGTACTTTTGGCTTATAGATATATGGTTACCCTAAAACAGTCTTAGAAACATCATGAGAAAAGCTTTAGATTGATGTTTCCCATTTAAATACTGCATTTTGCATTTGTCTTATCTCAGAAGGGAATTCAATTGTGGAAAGCTGAAATTTTTTCTTATGAATGTAGGAACGTTAACTGCAGAACATGACTTTGTATGTGAGAATCGGTAATGGGATAAATATCTAGGATAATGCTTATCCTCATCATCCAATATGCAGACAGTAAGCATTGGTAACTCCTATAATAAAATATCTAGTGCTATAACTGTGAGTATCTCTAGCTCCTTGACATGATCCTCTGATGCCTTATAGAGAAAACAAATCAGGGAAGCCATGGAGAAGATGCTCCCAATGGTAGTATGCCACTTCAGAAATAAAGGAAAACGTAGTCAAGGCTAAGACAACCTCCAATTTCTTTACCTCTGGTACCCTGTGGAAGGTGATAGATGTAGCAAATGATGGTCAAAATTTTCTGTTGCGATCTCATATAGTTGGAAAAGATCACTTGTTTCCAGTTATCTTTTATCATGATACCGAATTGGAATTCTAAATTTTGATCCTATAACCTGATACGCGTTATCAATTGTATATATAAATTTATATTTGTTATTCTGTTGACTATGTTAGGTGGAGTTTTCTGTAAATATACTATGGATATATCTCTATCAATCACACATTAAGACATGACTGTTATAGCCATGGTCGTGGTTCATGGTTGTGGATCATTCATGTGGTTTTGATCTAATGAGTGTACCCCTAAAAGAATAACTGAACAGAAATAATGTTACATGATTTTCTAGATAGCAATGACAAGCCAAGAAATTCCATCAATATTTGACAAATTTTGATGGGTTGAATGTTGTATTCCACAGGGATTTTCCACCATCTAAAATGATTTCCTATCCATATTTATGAATTGTTAAGATGTATTCAAGTTTCCAACATCCAACATTATCATGCCATACCCAGAAACTGTTGGAATTCGAGCATGGAGCTAACTATCCGTTGTTCCTTCCTTATTCCTTCACTCCACTCTAATAACCTCGCTGAAGTGAGTGATTAAGAGTGGAGGAGAACTACTGTGAGTTCTCATTCTGGAGAAGGGATACAGACGAAGGGAAAACGAAGCAAAGGCTTATTTGAATAAGAGCTTGCGAGTATTATCGTCTTCTCAATCATCATTGTTTGCCTTAATTTTGACTTGATGTTAATTATCTCACCTCTAGATTCCTTTTGGTGGGTTTTGAATGTTTAATAGCCATAAAACATTATAATTTGTTTATGACCCTCATAATCAATAGCTAGGATTTACCTACCTATCTGGCTTGTGACACAATAAATTTGACAACATAGTTGGAACACGAAATGGAATAATAATTCGCCAAACCCTCAGACACCGCAATTGCGTATATAAGATATTGTCACTACTGCTTTCATTAAGATTGTAATATGTTTTTATTAAGACTCTGTAGAACTCAAGTAAGTTTGAAAAGGGTTGTGTGTATTTCGATTCCATGGCTAGATGTGATCAGATCACACCAAAACCATATCACCATGCTTGCATGATTGATCTCCTTGGATGATCTCGAAGGATGAATGAGGTAGAGGCCTTGTTGACAACATACCTTTTGAACCTGATGAAACTATGTGGGGAGATGTTCTGAATGCCTTCAGAATTCAGGAAATTATAGATGTAGGGAAACATTCCATGAAAAAACTTTTAGAGTTGGAACCTCCATGTTGACTAATCTTATACTTTTCCATATAATGGATAGAACTAAAGAAACTAGCTCTCATTTTATTTTTCTACAGGGAGCCCAATGGAATGTTTGATCTATGATTCAAAAGAGGCTATTAGGTTGTAGGAGGGAGTGATGGAAATGGCAGGAGAAATGTATGGACATAATCCTCCAACCACAGTTCTTTCTATCCATGTTTGATATTATTCCTACAAGTTGTCTAAGGAAATTAATCATTTGAAAAGAAAAATGATGTTAAATTTATGTTTGATATTCTCGTAAGAGTAGAAGTGTGAATTGATTTTTTTATTATTTAGAACTATGTTGAAAACGTGGTTATTACATAAGCAACACATGTAATATTTTGTTTAAGTGAAGCATGCACGTGTTTTTTTAGAGTGATAGGATGGCACCTGTATATGTATGTTTGTTTTCTCCTTGAAATAAAAATAAAAAGGAAAATTAACACCTATACAAAAATGATGTAGCCACTTGGCTAAATGAAAAGAAGATAGTGTTAAGATTTTAAGTCACTCTTAAATAGTATAAAAATTTGTGTATAAGAGTTTATGTGGAGATACAAAAAAGGTGTTGGGGCGAATACCTAATAAGCAGGAACCCTTCCATGTTAGGAATTCAGACACCTCCTGAGTGGGGTGAATACTTAATAAGCAGGAACCCTTCCACGTTATGATTTGAGACACCTTCTGGACTCAATGTTGAACTTATCATTTTGATAAGCAACAATGATTATGATTTAGTATTATTCAAAAGTTAGTACTTGGTGGGTATTTATGTATACCTTGAACTGTGAAATAAATTATCTTTTCAGTGGAATGTGATGCAAGTATGTAGGAATTCATTTTTACATATATAGAACTTTCAGTCACTTGAATTATATCTCAGGTAAAATTAGCATAAATTATCATGTACCAAGTAAGCAAGGTGTACCACTCATGAATATGTCGTGTCTACACCAAGATAACTTGTCAGTATTGTGTTGTTCTTATTAACATTGGTGTAATTGGCAAGTGCACCCTGCATTTAAGAGATCGATATTACTTGATTGATTTTATAATAAATCTACTATCTAGTTAAAAAGTAGATCCTTTTTAGTATACATGAAGTATTAAGTGATTATAATAGCAACACTGAGATGCAAATTATGAGAAATTTTCATATTTTAGAAAAAGGGATTCATCGCACCTTGAGAGAATTATGGTCAGATTGGAGGATTAATTAAGCAGGTAATAATTCCTACTGCTATATTAAAATCCTTATAACCAAGTCATTAAGGCCTACATAGCTATTTACCTTAAAACAAATGGTGAAAAAGGAATATGATAGATTGGGAAGATCAATGCCATAGGATATTATATCTATGGTGAGAATGGTGTGATGATGATAAAATAATCATCCACTCTAGAATGTTTATAGGATAAGGAATTGTGGATATAGTGAAATTAACAAGCTATAATGGTTAATAACTACTATTATGACAAACGTTATGCACAAATTGTAGTAAGCTACTATGGCTATGGAAGAGGACTTACCTTGTTAGGTACTGACCATGAGAAAATATGCCCTATTTGTAGGATATGGTTAGTAGATTATTTTGAAGATGATATGAGAATGTTGACTAAGAAAGCTTGCGCGCATTTTAAACATTGATGTAATTGACATATATCATCATGATATTAACATCATAGATGGCTTCAATAGAGGAATTCCATGTTTGCAACATTATTTTATTGTTGTATGATACATATACTCATGCATTGTCATGGATTGTTTGGAATATTGTTATCATAAGCTTGGTTAAGGGGTCATCAAGATAAAATTGTTGTGGAAATAATCATGAAAAACTCTACACATAACAATGAGGAATATGAATTTTCCATGTAAACACATGGGTGTACAATATTATAGCCTTATAACAATATTGTTGTTATTATTTGGTTGATGGAATGTGTCAACCATCCATCCCATGAAAGAGTCTTGAGTTCAATGAATTGTTGGAATTATCTTGAGATTCATGGTGAATTCAGGTCAAAAACCTTAAAGATGTGGCCACTTGAATACCTATAAAAGGGGAGTAATCTCTAGAATAAAAGAACATGGTTGACATAATGCTCACATTCGCAAAGTATAATACATAGTGGTTAAGTTGTTGAAACATAAAAAGGGAAATAGTAAATCACACTAGGTAAATGATTTAAGAATGAAGCATTGATCCAACAATTATTAAACTATGAGCTAATAATCTACCTAAGATGAAATTATGCATGAATACATAATATATTACGAATATTGTGTTACAACCACATGAAGTCTAACAATGATTTACACTTGACAAAACTTTCTCTCATTACAGAAATGAACCATGCTCATACAAATTCCTTGTCAACTTAACATATTTATTTTAATTGTTAGAAGATAAACAAATGTTTGGTATGATATTGGCATGTTAGGAAAATATGTGGACAAAGTTTTTGTCATGTAGGTGATACCATGGGAATGGTATGATGGGCTATAACACAGATGGTAATATGCACAATAATATATACGGTACCTGTATGACTACATATGATATGAGTTTGAAAAATTAAATGTGTATTAGTGTGTATAATGTACCTTGTGTACAGGTATACATAGAGTCATTGGATAGATGTCTATCTAGGTAAAAAAACTTTGGAGGTTACCCAGAAGAAGGAAAGTAAGTTTGGTAAAAGTAACTATGGTTAATCGCAGTTTGGCATACATACAATTACAATGAATATATATATGATAAATATATATTGTTATGTGAACTAATATGTTATGACCTTGAAGGCATATTAATGTGGAGAATATGCTATCTGATGTATTGTATGTACAGACACTGCAGGAAGCTAGTGTTCGATAAGAACACAAACACTTGAAATAATGCAAGCTAAAGATATGCATTCTTCAGATAAAATAAATGATAAGCAATAGCTACTTTAATAATATTAAGTAACAGATTATGATATTTATCATAGCTAAAATTGTGCATCTATAATTTCTCACAAATCGTTTGACAACAATGTTACAGGTAGCTGTGAAAGGAGAGAACTCCTTGAGACCGATGTACCTATGGAAGGAGATGTGTTCAGAGCACTCCTTGTGACTGATGTACATTGGAAAAATTTCATCAAATGGCATAGCCATGAGGGTTATTTATTCTGAAACCAACTACCTGTGAATGAGGACATGATGCAGTGATACGTCGAGGATAGTGTAAAATTTAAGGAGGGCAGTATTTAATACTCCTAAAGATAATTGTGTTATCCTCCCTAAAGATAATTGTGTTATCCTCCCTTGTGTGTTAAATGATTATAAACCTAAGCTGAGGTAAGCTACTTGTAATACCCTCCCTTGTGGGTTAAACTATTCTAAAACTAAGCTACGAAAATCTAGGTGATATGTAATATGAAGAGAGAATGTGTTATTAAATTAATTAATAAAATAAATCACTTGGAGGGTGGAGCACTAGGAGAGAGGATATTCTTTCCAAATTCCATGAAGAATGGGATAGAGATGAATCTTTCATGATAAGCTTCTAGATGAGCTTCTAGATAAGCTTGGATGGATTAGATATCCATCGGATGGATGCGAAATAAAGACCCATTAGACATAAACTCTTTTTGGGAGATAAAGGAAATATTTTATGAGGAAAATCCTCGTGGGAGATGTAAATGAGCGTTTGCGAAAAAGACCTAGGCGCGGGATGCCACTATCGGTAACTAAATGATCAAAGAGTGTATTAAATACCTCGTGCATTGATAAATTGAGGGAAGTTGAACCTTTGCAAGATCTTTGGCTCTGGGGGAATCATAGGTGATTCATGGTTGGGTGTTGTTGCTCCTCCCTCCAAGTAAAGTTTTAGTTGGTGTCAGATGCGTGGCATGTTTGTATGATGATTCTTACTCTCTCTCTATGATAATTCCGATTTGTTCATGATAATATTTTATTAAGTCTCTGTTATTGTTCCATTTTTTCTATGAGATAGTTTCTTAAGTTTCCTCACCACGAGAATATTTGAATGAATTACATGGGTTTGTGTACTAATAAAATTATTAGGATGTTAAATCCAACAATTTAGATATATGCATTTCTTAATTTCCTCTTGTATAGAAATGATGGAGTCAATAACGCACATAACTATCATGTGCTCTCATATGCATATCGACATTGTTAAGATTATCTTTGCAGTGGTAAGAAAGAGTAGCATGATTTAGTGATTGTAGATGTTCATGCATGTGGAAAAATTATGGAGGAGTGTCTCCCATAGTATTATCAAGGGTTCACCATGGTTTCTATAATGCATAATGAAATTAGACGCTCCTGAATGCAGTATAAGGAATTGATTGTACATCTTTTTAGTTATGCATAAATGGGTCTCTAAGATATCCAATGAAATTGACTTGAATATCACAAGGTTTCTGAGAGTACCTAGTGTGTATGAGATACGTTACCTATATAATGCATGATCTAGAATTTGTATTTAATTAACCAATTCGTTATGCATGATGGAAACAAGATGTATAATAATGATGGATAAGCATGATAGTAGAGTTTAATTAATATCATTGATGTAGGTAAGGAAATTATTATAGGTTGCATGTTATGGTTAGTTCCATATTCATCTACTAAATCACGTTTACTAGAAATCTCAGACATAAGCCTTGACAATAAGGTTAAAAGGCGATACTAGAACCATCTATTCCTAAATTGATAATGATTGTGGAGTCTGTTATAGTATTACTAATGATGATCTAAGGGTAGGCTAAAGATACCCTTGCCAGTATTTCATCTTAACGATTAAATATAGAAAAAATAAAGAAACTTTATAGAATGGGAGCTTAACAGCTAAATTCCAAGGTAGGATAAGGAGGTTAATTACAGCTTCGAAATATACATTATGTGTTTTTCTATTTGAATTTGTATTTGTGTTTCATATTTAAAAATTTAAAATTGTATGTTTGCTCATTTAAATTTGTACTTTCTGTGTTGTTTAAAATTGCATATATGTAACACCCCTCCCTTGTATGTAAAACTTTCCTAAACTAAGATAAGAAAAGCTAGGTCTACCATGTAACAAGAAAAGTAGATATTTTATGAAATAAATAGAATAATTAATCACTTAGAATAGCGAGACACCAAGAGAGTAGATTCTTGCCAAATCCCATTGGTGAATGGGAATAAATAATATTCATAATAAGACTTCTAGATCCAGATCTAGATGAGATAATGGATTTGGATATATATATATATAGATATATATCCATTAAACTACTTAGTTGGAGAAAGATGGTAGGTTAACGAAAAGCATAAAAGCCTTTCCTGAGAAAAGGCAAGCTTTGATGAGAAAAATCCTCACGGGAGATAAAGGCAACCTTTTCTAGGAAAAGCGTAGGAAAATGGATAAAAATACCCATAAAAGAATGATGAAACTAATGGAAACCATATCATGAAAGAGGGTATTAGATACCCATGGAAGAGATCATCATGAGGTAGTTGATGAACTAAAATAACTCTCAGCTCGGGGGTGAATAGGAAGCAGGGAGTTCTAGGTTGGGTATGAATGAGCTTTAGGTCCTAAATTAGGAAGTTCAATAAGCTTGGTGGTTTGCATTATTCCTATAACACCTTTATGCTAAAGAAAAAGAGAAAAAAGGAAAAAAATATGATAGACATATACAGAGCTAAAGGCTAGATTTTGCCCCACCTTGTGCATAGTAATAGGATCTACCCTATTATACATATACTCTAGCCCAACATATTCCTTGTGTATGCATAGAACTTAGTCTACACACTCATTCTTTAATTTCATTAGTTTTATACATAATAAGATTGTAAAAATGAGGAAAATTATAGCATAATTCTATAGACATTAATATATGTACAATTAATAAGTTTCCAAAAAAGTAAAGGTTTTGTAAAAATTATAAATTCCTCTCTACTTATTCCCAAGCAAAAATAAGAAAATTATATTGGGACCTACTATATTGTTCACATAAAGAAGTCCTTAGGGACCTAAAGTGTCTCTAGAGAGATAAACATGGAAAAGAAGTAAAATATGTGAACATTTAAAAGAGTAAGTTACAATACTCTACATAACTCAAATATTGAAATTTTTCTTACAAACAAAGTAGAAAGGAGAATCCTGGTAAATTGGGATGTCCCAAATTTAAAGACAAGTGATGGAATTTCTCTTAGGAATTTGCTAAGATATTTTTACAAATAAAGCCCCAATAACTGCTACTACTAACTTGCAATGAACTTCGATATTTTAGAACAACAAAGTATGACTGATTGAACCATACATTGGGCTAATGAAAAATTGTAACATTGGGCTAAGTTTGCAGGGAGTGAATTTTGTCAAGCCGCATCCATGAAAGAATTTCCAAATCTTTCCATCACCTAAAGTGAATCGACTGCTTAATGTGATTTATATAACTTAACTATATTCTATGCTTAACGTAATATCCTCAATTATATTTATGAGTGCAAGATGCATTCATGGTCACTGGCTCAAGTGCTGAGAAGCCCTACAAAAGTGTAGTGTAAAAGGCGCACCACAAGAAATGTGACATTCTGGTGATGCCATTTTAGATGCTCAGAATATTTCCTACCAAGTTAAGAATGCCCATATGTTTAAATCCTTCGACATCTGGTGCAATGCTAGAACCACGAATAGGCATGAAGCAAATATGGTGATTTCAAGTTTTGATTTCTGAGGATTGTCAATAGGGAAGTCGAAACCCAATCTACAATATAAATGATATGAATATCGATGGCTAGGTGTTGTAAACCTTCTTGTTAATGTATTTGAAATGATCATTTTTGTTTATCCGCAGTGAGTAGTTCTCAATTTTAGAGAACCTTAGCCTCAGGGTTATTTCTTAAACAGGAAATGAGCATTATCTAAAGTTACAAAAGTAGTTAGAAGTGCTAGAGATAAATCATGACCATGAAAAAGAATTATCGAGACAATGAATGATAATAAAATAAATTGTCAAAATAGTTTATTAATGAAGCCAGAGGTTCCTTTGATACTAAATACAAATAAAAACATTCCAAATACATGAAATCCAATTTCTGGGTAATAGAATCACATGGATAAAATCACTTCCACCTGCTTTCAAGTAATCATGGGTTAAGTGATTGTGTCTGTATATACTGACCATATAATAGTTTACTATGAGTGATGACATTGGATTTTGGTAGTTTTCAGAAGTAGTTCATTTTATTGGTAGGTTTAAAGCTAAAGAGACACCTTCCCAACTAGGTTGTTGGATAAAATCCCATTAAGGGTTTTTGTTTCCCTTTCCGTCCCCAATAATGCCTTTTTTTGGCCCTATTCGCTGATCTAGAGGCGTAAAGAGGAATTTGGTGTAGGATAATGGTTATCCTTTCTTAGTTTCAGGGAGAACAATGTGAGTATCCACCTTATCTGAGAAGAAGAGACTTGGTTGGACATTCCATGGCCAAGTATGAAATTGTTATCACTAACTGCTCAAATAAGGATAAAGAGTGCCTTTAATACCTTAATGCATTGAAATTGCATTCCATCTTGAAAACAATAACCTTATTCACCTGAAGTAATCCTAATAATTGTAAAGGTCTTATGAGATTATGAGTTTCTTTCTCGGTGAAAAAGTAATAAGAACACGAGGTGTTCTTTAGATCGAGGACAATTATCCCTTAGGTAGCCAAGCGAGTGAAGCTACCAAACAAATGACAACTTGTTGTGAGTGGTTATCCTCCTATCTTCTTATGTAATTTGGATAACACTTATCCTTACTTGCACATAGACAAGCCACACTGGGAAAATCTTGCTCATCTTATCTTCTCATGTCTTAATTTCTCCTTGCATGGAGGGTACACAATGTTTGTTCGATTAGTAGTTTTTCGATATAATACTCCTCCTACCCATACGTTGGTATCAAATTTCATCCTCTTCGGTGATAAAACTATATTGGATGTATTTTTCTTTAGATTTCCTTTGAATTCTTCCATAGAGGGAGATATGACAAGGTGTTGCAGTCGTTTAGTAAGGGAGGCTGAGAAACTTCCTTGAGGCCATCGTTGCAAAAGTTTATATCTCGAAAGAGGAGAGCGGGGTTTTGTTGAAAATCTGGCATCCTAATGGGCAAGTCTAAGCCATGTGTTGAGAGTCACAATCCATAAATGTCTGAGGGAAAATTTTGGCTATGATCACAATGATGACTCTCGCATAGCCTTCTTTTATGACGGCTTGCTCATATGAAGAAATTTTCATGATTTTTTCTGTTTCGTGTTTCAAGTATGGTTTAAGGTATACTGGCTCACTTCACTGCAAATTATTGCCAACTTTCTTTGATTTCATAAATATTATATTCATTCTTAGTGACAACCAGAAACAATGGAAATTTATGGATTAATTTGAGAGGGGTGACCAATGTTTTTTTCCTGAAACCATTCTGGTGCACAATATGTGAGGTAGGAAAAGCATCTGCAATTACATAATCACTACATATGCTAGACTTCAATCTCTCTTTTAAACTCGGCTTCAAAATTATTGTACTAGGTTTGGGTGAAGAGGATTGAGTGTTTTCTAATGTTAAATGCCGAAAACGTTGCTTTCCCTATTTAAATTTAAATAATGAATTGAGGAAGGAGGTTGACTGAAATCCATTTGTAATTAGGTTAAAATTATTGTATTCGGTTTAGACGATTGGAAAATTTGTTTTATTGAGGGTTTATTTTAATTCATTGAATTCTGAAAGACATATCCTAGCCAATTTAAATAACGAATTGAGGAAGGATGCTAATTGAAATAAATTAAAAATTAACTTAATTTTCTAAACACCAAATGAAAAAGAAATAGCGAAATGTTTTGGTCAAATTAGCAATGCAATCCAGTGTATCTGGAGACATGAAATTTTCTCCACTCACAATGGAATGTTCATAATGTTTGATGTTGTGCATCTCTAGAATGATCTCCTTCAAAGAGCTAGGAGATAGGATGCATCCAATAAATTTTGTGACAATTGTTCACTTTATACACTATCTGGTCTGGATACATTTTGTGGTAGAGTTAAGAGTAATACACGAAATAAAAAGATTTCACATGTTATTTAATTTCCGTAAGTATAAATGGAAAATTGGTCAGTGATCTATTTTTCCTAATTATTAAGTGTTGTAAATTATGTAGAAGGTAAAATTTTTCTTTCTTTATATGTTCCCCAAAACTTAAGTTGTCGGTAAATTCTCTTAGGAGGGCAAAAGGACTCTATACCATGATCCATGAGGTAAAAATGGCTTAATATACTTTAAATAATAGACCTTGCTCATATTCGAACTTGATAAATGAACATATTTTAGTCTATGATTATTGGATTAAAAATTTGGATTAGAAATTCTAGGGATGTGGTCATCATGCAGGATAAATAGACATGAGAGTGTTGAATATATTAATGGAGAATAAAGAAAGTTGAATACTATGTTTAATTTTGTACCAATAGGTCTCTTCTACCATACTATCACCATATTACTATACTCATATTAAAATTAAAATTATGAGTCAATGATTGCTATGTAAGGGCATTCCTTAACTAGAATGTAGATGATACTTATGAGAGATCTCAAGGGAAGAAACGTTGAAATATTTCAAATAAAAGTATATAAATGGACATAAATAACTTTATGGTTAATTAAGTGGGTTCCATCCTAAAACAAATTCTAAAAATTTTACTCATGGAAGACAAGTTCTGGTATGAAGTGTGAGACTATGTATTTTTATTATTATGATGATTGGTGCATATAGATGTAATGATGGAATTTGCTTTTGATATGGTTTTGGATGAGTCTTTTATTTCACCCTTAGTAAGAAGATGCTCCAAATATACACTATTGTAGGGAACTAAATCTTACTAAGTTATTATTCATATATTTAATAGAAATATGTGTAATTAATTGAACATAAATATTTTGGAACATACAAGTTTATTTGAGGAAATAGACATATTAGTAATTATAACTAAAGTAGATAAGATGCACAAATTATCTTCCAATCTAGAAGGAACTAGGGTCAGAGGTGGTGGAGGAAATGCAAAAATGCAGCACACCACATTGTATGCATGTTGGAAAAGACATCAATAAATTATGAATCTAATATGAATGTCAATGGGCCTGACACCAAAATTAAATCTAGTGTAAATACATAATGGGAGTGTAAAACCAACGCTTGGTGTTTCTCGATCCATTCCTCCTCCCACCCCCCATCTGCCTCTACCTTCACCTCCATGCCTCCTCCTCCTCCTCCTCCTCCTCCTCCTTCTCCGCCTCTACCCCTGCCCTCCTCCTCCTCCTCCTCCTCCTCCTCCTCCTCCTGCCGCTTCCCCTCCTCCTATTTTCCCCCTACTCCTCCTTGATGTCCTACTGCTCATCCCCTACTCTACCTCTGCCTCCACACCCTCCTCCTCCTCATCCCACCCTCCTCCTAATCCCCCTCCTCCTCCTCAACATCCTCCTCATCCTCACATCCATCTCCTCCTCCTCCTCCTCCTCCTCCTCCTCTGCCTCCACCTCCAACCCCTCTTCCTCCTTCGCCCTCCTCC
>APFE030264706.1:13333-92822 GCA_000404065.3 Pinus taeda | reverse complement strand
TTCACAAATTTGTTTTATATAAAAATAGTTAAAAAAATAAATTAATAAATTAATAAACTTATGTCTTTCACTTCTGGGCTTGTTTTTTGCAGTTGAAGCCCAGTGAATGTAGCGGTTTTTTAGGTCAAATATAGTCTTTTTCCAGTTGTTTGAATGGTCAGTTTCTCTATTTAACTGGTTACCATGATCTGAGTCTTCACCTTGTCATGAAGATGAACCACACTATCTGAGTCTTCACCTTGTCCTGAAGATGAACCACACTTGCTGGTTCGAAACACGTCAACAAATGAATTTTGATGTGATTATTGTGGAAAATATTTCTCAAAAATCTGATATGTATCGCAAAAGCCTTAATTCAATAAATTTTAAATTTTAAAATATATATATAATTTTTTTTTTTACTCTTAACTGTTAGAATGTGAACACATTAGTCTCATAATACATTAGTCTCATAATAGTAGCCTAGGACATAGCATCATCGTCTTTGTGAATTTGATGAACCATTTATCGAAGATCAAACAGGGGTTCGGCTTAGTCAAATTTACCAAATAAATGGCACTTAAAAAGTCAGCTCCAATTCAGGTTTGTAGGTAGTTCAGGTGAACTTATTTTGAAAGGCTGTTAACAAATACATATATAGATATATAATTTAATGCATTCAAGGCTGAGCACATTAGTTTCCAAACTCCTGAAACAGTTAAGTGGTGATCTGCGCCCTCTGTAATGCTTGCTGCTTAGCAATGTCATAGGCATAACTGTTTTGATCCCCGCACTTTTGAAATTTTGAAGTAAGAGAATCTGCTGCTAATTTACTCCACCAGAGTGCAATATTCCACCTATCATGGAAATACTTGCATGCTCATGTCTTCAAATCCATAGGACCAAGAAGAGTATATCATAGTATTTGGATGAGCCGAATAGAGGGTAGCTATCCTTCTTTCCTCATCATAGACTTCCTTAGCTGCAATGTAAGATGCTGAACCAGGCTTTGGTTGATGAAACTCCTGAGGATCTTGATTTAGACTGGCCAAGAATGTCCCTGTGAATAGTGAATTCTGTCACTTTGGAATTTTTTTTTGGCACTTGTTGATTGTTCATACCTTATCTCTCATGTCGCCCAGCTCTAGCATATGACTCAGAAGCTCTTTTTATGGTAGTACCCTGCTGTTTACAGATTTGGACAACAGTGGTTTGAGGATGTTTACGATTGTCTTCTCTCCTTGTATTGCTAACACCGAAATTGGTCCCAGTTTGTTGTTTTTTTGGAGAATGTTGATGCCAAAACCACCTAAGAATTAGCTTACCTTACCAGTGATAACAATGACCTTCACATCCTTTTTCCTCATTGCCTCGTCATATTTTCTTTTAGGCTTGCAAGAACTGTTACTTCCAGAGCATTGACTGCGCTCACCAACTCAACTATATGGTCGTGCATTGAGATCATTGAAACCTGAGCTAAAAATTTGGATTTGCCACTCACTGGCTGCTGATGTCCATTTTGTTAATTTCTGCAGGTGGACCATCACTTAATATTGCATAGTAAACTCTTCCATAGGACCCTTCCTAAATAATGAAACGTATTATAGGTCTGCTTGAGCCTTTTCATAAAAAATGATCAGACATTCCAACTCTGCTCCCTTTACCTCATGCAAAATTCTCTTTTATTAGATCAACTACATGCCTTCCATTTCCATTGTCTTAGGTTAGATGTTGCACATGATCACGCCCTGAAGGGTGTCCTCAAAAATACTCAACTGAAAATGTGTAACATCTGGCTCCTACTTGGAGACAAGTGCTCCCTTGAGCACTTAGATCAACTACATGTCTTCCATTGTCTTAGGTTAGATGTTGCACATGATCATGCCCTGAAGGGTGTCCTCAAAGATACTCAACCGAAAATGTGTAAGCTCTGGCTCCTACTTGGGGACAAGTGCTGCCTTGAGCACTTGCGAGTCCTAGAATCTCACCAAGTAAAAGCACTACGCCAATGAAGCCACTTCACATCATCACAAATGTGCAATGGTCCTTTCCACAGTGTTTGATTGCCATAAAAAAAGAGACACATTGAAGCACGAATGTTTGTAACTCAAAACATCCTTCTGGCTCCTTAGCAGTTCAAATACCACCACTTCATTGCCATCCATCACACTTGTCTCAATTCAAATGCATAAGTCAATCAGAGGATTCATAGATCCTGCCTTGCCAGACTGTTTGTGCATTTCTTTGTATATTAGGCCTAAGATTTCAGCATTGTTGATGAGTGTTTTATAGCACTTAATACTTGAAAAGGCATAACCAACTTCTGGGCACGTGGCTGAATGAGGGAGCATGTGCCATTTCTTGTAGATACCACTGGGAAATTTAGAAAAATAATTCTTCTCCTTTGTCTACCTACATCCAACATTTTCCCTCCATGCTGCTGCAATTTTTTGGACTGTGGATGATTTAAAATTGTACCCATAGTTCCCAAATGGATAAAACAAAATGGCATGAAGTTGATATACCAAACTGATCCATGGAACCCAAAATGCATGAAGAGTTAATGAAATCTTCACCAAACTGATCCATGGAACCCAAAATGCATGAAGAGTTAATGAAATCTTCACCAAACTGTTCCATGGAACCCAAAATGCATGTGTCATCGCAAATCTGTTCAGCAAGAGGGCCTTTTGCAGAATTTTCCGAGCTTTCACTTGATTTAGTAGATGTTGGAGATAGTACCAAACTTCCAAGTACTTCGTCAGGTAGTTACATCCTAACACTGCTCGTAGGAACAGAGAACAGGTCCATTAAGACATCATATGTTGAAGGCCCATCGAGGGTTATATCATATATATTTTCTGCTTTTACTTTCCCTCAGAAATCTTTCCTTAACATGTGTCTTAGCCCAAAGCTTCTGTTTTCTTTTTGTAACTATCTTTGTCCATATTGTAATAAGGGTCAACATTCGTCTCAGCTCTAGAGTCCAAGGTTTGGGTGCCGAAATCACATACATCATAGACAAAGGTTTCATTATTGTCCTGTTCCAGACACACAGGAAAAATTGGTCTGGTCTGTACCTCATCATATTTCCCATCGAGCTGTTAGGGTTCAAGAGTATCAAATTTTGGAGTGTGATGCTTAGAGCCCTGAAGGTTCTCCTTCAGAACTGGAACGTGAGTGCTGTTATCTTCATTTAACTGAGCAGGTTCATGGTCAGGTCACTGATTTGCTTTATTCGCCTCAACAATACCACTGTCATCTTTCAAAAATTCCAAGAGACCTTTGTGCTATATGGCTGCCAATAACTCCTTTTATGTGTCTTCACAATTATGCAATGTTGGGCCATAATGCCGAAGAAAATTCTTAGTGAGAACTGCCATAGAGGATAGGTTCTTTGACAGCAAGAGTGCCTAAGCCAAATTCGATGCTTGCACTTCAAAGAAGAAGAAATAATTTTATCTTGGCATCTTCACGTCTTTCATTGGATTTTGACGTATGCCTCATAAATGCCAAAATAGGTGGAACAATAGCATAAGAATCACCATAGAACTTCAGAAGCTTCTTATTTGGTTATCCTAGGATATTTTTAATATCTAATATAAGAAACAATTCATGCAAATCCCAAGGAGTCATCTTTCACCCATACAATTTTGCACCGTGAAATCTTAAATTTGGTGATAAATGCAATTTCATTCTTTTTCCACAATTAGTCAACAAGGTGAGATGTCAATGCCTTCACAATGATGCTTATCTCACCTCACAAGCATCAAATCTTCAGAATATTTAAAGAACAAGGACTTTGTTCTTCCAATGAAGTTCCATGGATGGAAATATCTACAAGATTGAATTTCATCTGATGTCATCTTTTGGGAAACGGGATTTATCTCCAGTAATGGTGCCAAGATGTTACCACAATATCTCTGACTTCTCAAGATAAGTCTGAAAGCTCAAGAGCCCCAAGGGTTAGCTCAATCGGTCAAGTCGGGGCCTCGCCAAATGGGAGGTCAGAGGATCAATTCCTAAAAAGCTCTTGGGGTTAGGTCTTGCAGTAGGCCGAGGGGCGTCAGACCAGATTTTTCCAGTGGATGTAGCGCCACTCGTTGACCGAAGGTGTTCGTGAACCACGTGCAAAAAAAATAAAAAAATAAAAAAATAAAAAAATAAAAAAGTCTGAAAGCTCAAGTGTGAAACCTTGTGTAATTTATGGGGGGGGGCCACTATTACCTTACCAACCCTCTTCTCACTTTTGGTTGGCTCTCCTTCCATTCAAGGGGGGGTTATCCCTAGTAAATGTTAGGTATCTAACGGCCTAGTGAAACCAAGTAAAGAGTCCCCTAAGGATTCTACTTTTATTACTACCAATCAAATGATTGAACAAATAAGGTTTAAAGTGGATCTGGAAGATATGATTGCTATGATTTTTAGGTTAATTTCCAAATTTAAGTTCGAAGGGAAGGTCCCCAAACACACACAATCAGGGAAGTATAGAAATTAGAAGGTGATTTTGGAGAGTAAACCCTAGCAAAATAGTTTAAATGATTTAAAGAAAAAGAAGGGTGACAGAGGATAGAAGATCAGTTCCTTAGCCTACCAATATATTTTTCGGGGACATATGGGGTCAAGGATCAACACACTTGAAGAGAATTGGAGTATATTTACATTCACTAGGCTAGGATAAATCCACTCACTATCCCTAGACTTTTCAATCTTCAAGGACAAGATAAGGGAAGGACCCCACTTGTTCCTTCCTTAAAGTCTTGGAAGGAGGTTTTTTTTAAGAGGGATAATGAAAATAAAATACCATGCTTACCTGCATAATGCTTAATTCCCATCATCCATAAACATAACCAAGACATGGAAATTCCACTTACTTAGATTATCATGCATTCATCCAAACTTCAGCAGTATGCATCCAAGAAAAGAGTGAAATCCACGTCAACAAGGCCTCTCCAAGAGGTTGCTCAACTTATCCATCCATAGCCAAATTATGGAAGAATATAATCACAAAAATTTCAGATTTGTTAAAGGATTTCTCTCCGAGTTCAACCTTGAGAAAATGAGAGAAAGTGCACCTCTATTAATTTACTCTACTATACTACAATAATCCACCTCTCATGGCAATTCTTGCATGCTCATGGATTCAAATTCATAGGACCTAGAAGAGTATCCTTCATCATAGTGTTTGGATGAGCCGAATAGAAGGTAGTCATCCTCCTTTCCTCATCATAGAGTTCTTTAGCTGCGATGTAAGAAGCATTATGTGAGCTTGTGCTATGAAATATCTCGTGATTTTTCTTATCACTAGATGCTGAACTAGACTTGGTTAATAAAACTCCTAAGGATTTTGATTTGAGATTCACTGAGAATGTCCTTGTGAATTTTGTCTCCTTGGAATTTTTGTTGGCACTTGTTGTGTTCATATCTTGTCTCTCATGTTGCCTAACTCTAGGAGATGACTCGGAAGCTCTTTGTATGGTAGTACAACAATAGCTTGGGGGTGTTGATGATTGTTTTCTCTCCTTTTATTACTTACACTGAAGTTGGCTCCAATTTGTTTTTTTTGTTTTTTATTTTATTTTTATTTTTATTTTTGTGGAGAAAATTGATGTAAAAAACGCTTGAGAATTAGCTTACATTACTAATGACGAAAATGACCTTCATTTCGACTTACAAGAATTGTTACCACTAGAGCATTGATTGAGCTGACCAACTCAATTATATCATCGTGCTTCGGTCTTGAGATCATCGAAACCTAAGCTAAAAATTCAAAATTTGCCTCTCATTGGTTTTTGCATTCCAATTTCTTAATTGTTGTAGGTGGACCGTCACTTAACATTGCATAGTAAGCTCTTCCATGGGACCCTTCATAAATCAAGAAATATATTATAGGTATGCTTGAGCCTTTTCACAAAAAATGCTCAAACTTTTCAACGTTGCACCCTTGACCTCTTGCAAAATTCCTTTTAATTAGATCAACTATATGTCTTCCATTGTCTTGGATTAACTATTTTACATGACCATACCTTGAAGGGTGTCCTCAAAGATCCTCAACCAAAAATCTTTAACAAGTTCAATGCTTAATTAGTCAAAATTCCCGATGCTATGTTTCATTGATAATAGTAGAAGCATGATGAATGATGATGGGAGCGAAGATTGATCGACTAGGCGACGGGGGAGAGAGAGAAATAACAGTTGCAATGTTGATCAATCTAGTATTACAATATATAATACTATTTCTTCCCTCTCTCATTCATTACTACCATGTATTATTCTATCCAGTGTGGCCTCAACATCGCCTTCTTGAATGTAATTTTGAAAATTTGTGTCTATCCTAATAATGATCATATAGATGGGAAATTAGAGGCCATTCGAACAATGGGCACCTAAAATCACACTATAAAATACAAAGTCCCTAATACCAATCATTTCAACCTTGGAGGTACGCAAGAGTGTTGCTCACTATCACCAAAATGACCACTCCTCTCACTTCTTACTTTTTCTTTTGTAGCTCAAGGGTGGCTTACCTAAATCAACTTCAATGAGGCTACAATCCTTAGATATTTGACAAGTTCCATGAAAATACAAGAATGAAATAAGATATGTCATTGTTGGATCAGCCATAATTGGTGCCCACTTTTTGGGCTATGGAGTCACAATTGGAGCTAAAATAGTGCTTTGAAATGGTAGTCCAAAAATATAGAAGATGAATTGTGCATAGGATGAATCCTAGAATATTAGGTATGTTAATCTTCATATCGATGTTTGACATATCGATCCTAATATGTGAGGAAATTTCACTACACACTTCACTAGTTTAATCATATCAAGTAAGTGGGAAAATTGGACACAGCATCAACCATGAGCTGCAGACCTAACATAGTCTGATCATTGGTACTAATTTACTTAACTCCATATGACGAGAATTACGAGGATCCAGTTACATCTTCAATCCATAGATGTAACCATAGACAACGAGAAGATATGTACATTACTGCATATGAAAACATTTTGACTCAATTACAAAGAAAGATAGCAACAGTAACAATGGGATCAACCTATTGAAAAAGAGAGAGAGCATGAAGACAACACTGATTTTCCATTATCATATAATTGCTTCAATAGTTGTTTCAAATTTTCTATAGAAGGGGGACCAAACCTCATGTATTCACCATTTATAACCTTTACAATTCTCTTTGACCACCTATGACAAAGTTGTAGATGAATAGTCAGATTTCCTACAAATATTCCTTTGGATCTATGATGTAGGCATATATGATCATTCATTATTCATTTAGAAATATTCCTTGTACACCCACACAACAGCACACCCTCAGTTATACTACTAACAATGCATTTCTCTCATAACTATCATAACCATGTACCATACAAGAAGGGTAATTAATCATCCATTAAAATAAGGCTTATTAACCCAAGTCATCCTCAAATGCCTATCTTTCAAGAATGTATCTACAAATTCAAGGTTTTGAAGGTGTTTTTACTAATTTGAATGTTAGCTCATCATTGGAGCCTCCATTCTATTGTTACCACATGTGATGGCATTCTTCAAGTCTTTTTTCAGTTCCTTAACCAACATCCTTAACCAACATCCTCATGAATTAAACTCCAAAGCGCATGCGGTGATCCAAACTTGTTAGTTGCATGTAAAAAATCCATAATGCAAAATGTACTCTATGCTTTCAAAC
Source organism: Pinus taeda (assembly GCA_000404065.3). NCBI lineage: Eukaryota > Viridiplantae > Streptophyta > Pinopsida > Pinales > Pinaceae > Pinus > Pinus taeda. Next base: position 85,137 of record APFE030264706.1, on the reverse strand, counting down.
ATATATTCTCTGTGTGATAAATTACCTCCTTGGATGACATTGAACCAACTTGAGGTGTAATCTACAATGTTATGTCATTTCTAAAGTTTGTGATTTGATTCCATCTCTCAAAAGGTTCATTGTTTGCTCAAAGAAGCTATTCGAGTGAAAGACATGGCATAAATCAATGTTTAGGGCTTCTAGAAAATGCTCTTAAGTGTGTAAAAGTACATACTAGATGGAATCTGAGTTCTTGTAATTTTGGCATTGGAGACAATTTTGGGCCTTTTTTACTCAGGAAAAGTCGGTAGATGGGTCCTACACTCTAGAAAAAGGAGGCACTATACACCAAGAGGGAAAATTGAACTTTTGGTGGAATGTGAGGGCCACCAAAGGAGGCAATTCAAACCTCTAGGAAAATGGGATGAATTGGTGGGCTGTGGGGGCCAACAAGTAGAGAGAAGGAGCCATGACTATAGAAGACAATTCAGAATTCAGAATTTGACCTCCCTTGGAGCTACTAAGTGCAAGGGATTGAAGTGTTGCTGAGCACATGAATTTCAAGCGAAATTCCACCCCACTTTCGAAGAACTACAAGTTTCTCCCTAGTTGGTACTTGGGAGTCCACTCTAGGGCTTCCATTGAGCTATATTACAACAAAATTTCTTGTGGTGCATTCTACCATGGCGCAAAGGTAGTTCGTGTAGCAAAAATTGGGCCAACTATAGTGAGTTGATGAGTTGGCAAATTGCGGGTGTATTTCCTACTTTGGAGCTAGAGTTTCCATGACAATTTGAAGGGCTAGTTTTGGACCATTCTTATGGGTTGAGTTCACTCATTTTTGGCAATGTGTGGGAGTTTTTGGGCAAAAGCTGCACAAGTGTAGGGGAGGAGTTGATTCAAGGAGCCAAGGGCTAGAAGGAATTGGGTTTCTAGAGGTAATTTCATAGTGAAGATTGGAGGCTCCTTCAGTGGTGGATTTGGGGGCATTTAGCAACAATGTTTTCTCAGTAGTGCGCACAACCAAGCCAAAAAGCCACTTGCACCACTTGGAGGGCTTTCCCATCACCCAGAATTAGCCCAAACCATTTTTGGGTTTTTTCTGGGTTTGAGGAGAGGAGTTTGGGGTTAATTTTTCAAGGCATTTCGAACAGTATTCAGAGCAAGATCCTGAATTCCAGTTAGCAGCTAGCAATAATCTTTTCTAGGTAGCGCACATTACCTATTTTGGAACATTTCCCTCATCTGGGTCCGAGACTTTTTATCTAGGTTTTGAATAGCTTGCATAGCAAGCTCAATTTCTATCATTCCTACCTATTTTATGTACCTAACATTAATAAAATGGCTATGTTTGTTTTGCATGTTTATTTGGTGTTCTGATTTGTGTGTGACATGTGTGTGATTTATTTTTAATTTCTTTGTTGTTCCTAGTTCATTGCTTGATATTTATTGTTAAATTCCGCTTAGGAATATTATTTTGGTATTGGAGCATGTTCTTGGAGAGCTATCGGCGTAGGAACTGGTGATGCCCCCTCATTTTCAGGGTGTTATCTTTTCACGGAGGCAGGGGTTGAGGTAGAAGAGGGTGTGGTAGAGGCTGAGGGCTTGACCCTTTTTCAGATACTGAAGTTGAGCACACTAGAGAGTGTGAGATCTGGGATGAAGAGCACATGGAGAACTAAGAAGAGCCTAAACAAGGAAGAATGGAACTGACATTAACATAGTTGGCCAGACAGCAAAAACTCATGATGGACATGCTAACACAATTGTCTAGTGTGCATTTGCAGAACCAGGGGAGGCAGGATAACAATGATGAAGGTGGATCTCGAATTGGTGAGGGGAGCCAAACACATGCATGCACAAACTAGCCAAAGACCCCACCTGTAACCCGTCATTCCAACTGTCTCCCTTTGCCCCAATTTGTAGATGGGCCATTAAGAGAACTGGATTCATTTGTAGCTTTTTTGAGGTCTTTCTTAGAGGGGATCGATTTGTATGATGCATTGGACCCAAGGATCAAAATGACCATGTCTTTTGGGGAGTTTTGTCACCTGAAAGAGAAGCATAGAGGTAGAGTTGGGTAATCACAGGGAAGGTCAGCAAAACCAGGATTTACAGATGATAGCGGGGAAGATAACATTCCCCAAATTTGATGGTTTAGCCAGGAGTTTTGTTAGGGATTAAGTGCAAAAGCTAGACATCTACTTCCAGTTGAACCCCATGATGGAGGCAAATGTGATTAAATTTTCCACCTTGCACTTGGATGGAGATGCGCAGGAGTGGTGGTATCACTGGTTGATTACTTTGGGTCATGCGACCACTACTTCCTACACGGAGTTTACGTGGAGGCTTATATAGCAGTTTGATAGGAAGGACCCAGAGTTGCACTTCTGAGAGGTGGGGCAGTTGAGGTAGACTGACAGTGCAGAAACTTACATGGAAGATTTCCAAAGGTTGGCAATGATCCAGATTTAAATAGGAACACAACAAATTATAGATATAACCATAAATATAGACATGCACCAGAAATAACACTTCATTTCATTAATATCAAATACTGAATATACTTACAAATAGAATGGAAATAAGACTAGCTAAGGCGATGGTAGCTTATCTCTAAGAAGAGATGTGGTGGCTACATGCCTCTGAACTGCGTTACAATGAGGCTCAAAGGCCTATTTATTATTGAGAAACAATGGAAAACCCTAAACATCCAAAAACTTAACCCTAGGAGATGAAGTGCCAAACTACGGGTCCCATTTTGGGTAAATTGGTACATCAACTTCGCAGGGTCGTAACTTTGGCATACAATCTTCGTTTGAAACGCACAATACCTCGCTAGAAAGATCTATCCGAGGACTACAACTTTTGAATGGCTAAAATCGGTCAAATAACCATGTTGGCCCCAGTTTTCCCAAAAAAGTCTTTTAGGGCCTCAAAACGACTCTCAAAGTTTAGGACCCGAAAAACTGCCAAAAATAGTAAATTGTGCTATAAATAAGGAAATCGAAAAACTGAAAGAAACAAAGGTGGGGATCCAAGTGGAATAATCGGGTGGCCACCAATATCTGCGTGGATCATTCCTCCCCCCTTAGGAAGCAATGGTCCCCATTGCGTTGAGTTCCTCCATGAGATGAGGAAACTTCTGCTAAACTTGGTCCCTGGTGAGCCACTTGCCCTGGTGAAGGAGTTGGCTTGCTTTGACAACTCGATATAGTTGGACCCTTTGCTGTCAGGTGTTCTTGATCTGCGTGTCCATGATCCGATCAGTTGTGGCTTGTTCCATGCAATCTAGATTTAACTTTGTAGGTGTGAGTTGTTTTGCAATGTCTGATGTGTCCAACAATGGTGAGAAGTATGGTCGAAGGCGGTCCACATTGAACACTGGGTGAAGGCCAAGGAATGGGGGAATGTTGAGCTCAAATGCATTGTCTCCCACAACCTTGGTAATGGTGTAAGGACCATATCGGAGTGGTTTGAGTTTTCAATAGACTCTGATAAGGCGTTCCTTCTGCAAATGCAACCAGACTTTGTTGCCCACCTGAAACTTGTGTGGCACCCGATATTGATCATGTCGTTGTTTGTTCTTGCCATTTGATTTCTCTAGAATGTCGTGGACCTGCTGGCAGATGTGTTGGATGTGCTCAATGAAGTTGTTTACCTTATCGGCTTCGGACTGGACATGAGCCAAATCTGCCTGAGTAGTTGCAAATGGTATGGCCACATCAATGGGACATAGTGGCTGGAATGCCAAGCCCACCTGAAAAGGGCTGTGCCCTGTTGAACTATGGAGAGCTCGGTTATAGCTGTGATGGACATAGGGGAGGCTCTCATCCCATATGCATGGATGCTTTGAGTTGTACATGCGCAAAATGTGTACAATCATCCTGTTGACGACCTCTATCTGGCCATCAGTTTGGGGATGGAAAGTTGTGGACTTAGTGAGCTTGGTGTCTAGCATCAATTAGAGACTGAACCAAAATGTACTGAGGAACCTGCTGTCTCGATTTGAGATGATAGTCTGTGGGATCGCAAAGTGTACCCATGCTCATTCAAAGAAGAGTTTAGCAGTGGCTTTTGTTGTGATATTCTTCTTGCAGGCCGCCATAATGGCCATCTTCGAGAATCCGTCGACGACAACAAAAACATAGTCGTTGCCATGCTTAGTAGAAGGAAGGCCCGACATGTAATCCATGGAGATGGATTCCAAAGGTTGACTAGGATGCAGCCCACTCCGAAACTAGTCCGTAGATGATCACTCAGTCTTATATATGATATTTTATAATATCTGGCTTGCTTGGATGGTTGTATTGGTTGCTTTCTGCTTCTGTATTCTCTTTGTGGTTTTGAGATATCGTTTTCCAAAACGAAACTCTTCATGCATGACTTATAGGACAAGTGCATGATCAAGCTTAACCCTTTAATTGAGAAGGGGGCAAATCTATAAAGCACTCCATGTTGGTAGCACAACTGTAACAATCAACCCAACAACTCTCCACCTTCAGAAACTCGTCTTTTGAAAGGCCCTATCTGGGGTCCTTTCAAGTCGAATTCTTCGCCAGTCATTCAACATTCGCAAAAGGTCAATACTTTTGGAATCGGGTCTTTGCTCTAACAGGGTAGTTTGAGGGAGAAGTTCGACGGAGATTTAGTGTTTAACTTGGGGGTTGGCTCCCGCGAGATTAAGGGTAGGGTAGGGCAGACGCGAAGTCAACCTAGTGTCACTGAGCAGCAGGATGAGGCGGAAGATACTTTCGACACTGGATCAATGAGACCACAAAACTCGTCTTGATCTTTGGCTAACTGACTCTGGCGATATACCCACCCAGATAGGCAAGAGAATAATGCTGCGCTCCCCCTCTTACTTGCCTACCTGTCCCTTTCATTCCACATAATAACGTCCCTTAAATGAACACATTAAAGCCCTCTTTTCCAGAAATGAATGAATGAATTTATTGAAGGGTATAACACTGTTTTATCCAGGGCACCATATAAATGACTGGCTTCCCACCCGATAAATCACTGTATAGAGTGGATCAGTCTTCATCTTCAACATCCAGTGCTTCTTTCTTTTCGATTATCTCCCTACCCTCCACCTTGGTTTGCTGTGCTCGTCCTGGGTTTTCGCCGAACGAGCGTCGAGCGTTAGCGGGTGTATAGATTATAGTTTGGAGATTTGTTTACTTGGTAGAGGTTTTTTCAGCTAAATATTAAAGTGGATGTTTTTTTTGAATTATTTTTTTATAAAGTTTGAAATATAAATAAGATATTTAATGTTAAAATAGTATTTTCATTTATTTAGTTTTTAAATTTATTTTTAATGAATTTGAAATGAATTGAATTAAATTTAAAATTTTTGAGAAATGTTTTTGGCAATAATCACATTGGTTTATAGTGAGGATAAGACAAAAACTTAGATCATGGTAACTAGTTAAATATTGAGATCGACCATTCAAATGGTTGAAAAACAGCTATATTTGACCTAAAAAAACAGTTATATTTGTTAATATTGTCATGATTTATTTTCGATTCAAGTATTATTCCTATGTTAATATTAGGATAAATTTATATATATATATATATATATAAAATTAAGGGAAAAAGAATAGAAAATTTCCCAATAATGGTGTATTGAATTTAAATTTCTTCGTTTAAACACATTAATTATATATTTTTAAGTTAATTTTTTATTTAATTAATATTCTTAGTTAAGGATAGTTTTAGTTAAATAGAATGATAATAAATTTTAACTAACTTTAATATATATTATAATTTAATATATTTTTAAACTTATTTTATAATAATAAAATTTTTAAATATAAACATAGTTAATAAATTTAAATATAATATAGTTATGAGATTCTCATTGTAACATCTATATTCATTTAAATATATATAATTTATATATATTTATAAATATATATAATGTTTAATTAATACATTTTTTTTAGTTTTTATTAAACATAGAATTTATAACAAATTTGGTTTTATATAAAAATAGTTAAAAAAATAAATTAATAAATAAATAAATTTATGTCTTTCATTTCTGGTCTTGTCTTTTGCAGTTGAAGCACAGTGAAATATAGCCGTTTTTTAGGTCAAATATAGTCGTTTTTTAGGTCAAATATAGTCGTTTTTCCAGCCGTTTGAATGGTCAGTGTTTCTATTTAACTAGTTACCATGATTTGAGTCTTCACTTTGTCCTAAAGATGAACCACACTATCTGAGTCTTCACCTTGTCTTGAAGATGAACCACACTTGCTGGTTCTAAACACGTCAACAAATGAATTTTGATGTGAATATTGAGGAAAACATTTCTCAAAAATCTGATATGGATCACAGAAGCTTTAATTCAATAAATTTTAAATTTTAAATATATATATATATATATATATTTTTTTTACTTTTAACTGTTAGAATAATTAGCATTAGAATTTATAAATAATCAAAAGATAATGTATTGATGTATTCCATAACTTTTAAGTTATAGTTGAATTGAAGTCTAACTCTAGGCTTGTGAAATTAGATTATCAAGAGGCATACATATGTTATTCTCAATATGTTACTAAGGCTTGTATAAGATATAATTAATAAAATTTATGGTCACTGAAGTTAATTTAAATTTAACTAGTCAAAACTTCAAGTGATGCATTGATAAAATTTAATAATGATATTTTTTGTTGACAAGTTTCATCTTCATAAATAATATAACCATGCTGAAATGCTAGTTTAACATCATAGTTACTAAAATGTTATCAACTTAAGCTATTGGTTTTAGTTTAGTAATTCTAGTCAATTTTTAAAATGACATGACCTCAAATTGCCATATATACAATGCCAGTAAGATTATATTAAAAGTAAATGTCATGACTAGAAATGGACATTCACTAGAGTAAAAGATTGTGGTTGCGGAGAGATTAAAAAAGAATGACATAATACAAATACATTACATAAATGGATGTCATTATCACAGATTTCCTTATATGTTAGATTTGCAATCTAGATGGTGTCTAATAATTTCCTAATGGTTTAAGAAAGTTTTCCTAAAACATGGCCTTGATCTAGAAATGGCGATATGGATAACTGGAATGATCCTTTGTAAGATCACTTAACACCTTCCACAAAAAAATGTGCTAAGAAAAAACTTGGATAAATGGATCATTTCCTTTTATTTTGCAATAGAATATGCAAAACAATGTGAAGCATGAAGTAAGATCCACTTAAACAAGTATAATCCAAAACAACCAAGATATTGAACTCTTTTTTTTTGGCCTCTCTTTGCATCTTTCCAAGGTTAGCCTTGGACCTTCTTTGGCTCAAGCTAGCTTTCAAAGTCATCCATCTCCTTTGAGATGTGAGAATTAGTTTGGTTATTGAACTGTCTGTTACATTTTTTGTTACTCTATTATGGCCCTGTATAGAGCCTAAGCTAATTAATTGTTTTGGTGGTTTCTCAGGGGTAAAATGTACTATCTATGGGTTGGATTTACTTTTCCTTAGGGAAGATCCCCCTTTTCTTTATCTTTGTGGGATATCTCTTGCCCACGTTTCTCTCCTTTTTTTCCTTTCCTAGTTCCTTCACCGTTTCCTTGTAGTGTTTTCATTTTTGCAAGTGACCCCATGTGACAACCTTTCACTCCCTCTTTCTTACTTTTTAAATATTAGGAGTCTTTTGGAAATTGGAGCACTTTTTGCAACCTCCTTTCTATTGTAGTGGTGTACCCTTCAATAATAAAGATTTAAGTGGTGACAGTACATCCTCCTATCACTATCAAGATCCTATAACATTATACAACTTTACATGTATTCTCCATCGGGTTTACTTCACCATGCATCAGCCAAGATCCACCACAAGCATATGAGAAGAGATCACATCACATCACAATTTCAACCAAGAAAAGTAACTCGACTTATCCATCGATAGCCAAATTTTAAGAGAGAAATTACAGAAATTTCAAACCTCCCAAAGGATTTTCCCTCCAAAATTCCACCATATCAAAATGTGAGGAAGTGCACCTCTATTTATAGAAGAACTGCTCAACTTTCCTTACAATAAAATATTAATTTTCCAAGCTAAAATCCCCTTATGGAGGAGTAAAAATCCCTCTTCAACAATTAAATAATCCCAAACAATACAATTTAAAAGCATTTATGCCAAGTTTACAACAATGAAAATTAGGGAGCATGACTGTTCATAAAGCAAGGGCTGCAAAATACCCTACGATGTGAACACATTAGACTCATAATAGTAACATGAGACATAGCATGGGACCTCATAGATAGGACATCGTCTTTGTGAATTTGATGAACCATTTATCGAAGATCAAACAGGGGTTGGGCTTAGTCAAATTTACCAAATAAATGGCACTTGAAAAGTCAGCTCCAATTCAGGTTTGTAGGTAGTTCAGGTCAACCTATTTTGAAAGGCTGTTAACAAATACATATATAGATATATAATTTAATGCATTCAAGGCTGAGCACATTAGTTTCCAAACTCCTGAAACAGTTAAGTGGTGATCTGCGCCCTCTGCAATGCTTGCTGCTTAGCAATGTCATTGCCATAACTGTTTTGATCCCTGCACTTTTGAAATTTTGAAGTAAGAGAATCTGCTGCTAATTTACTCCACTAGACTGCAATATTCCACCTATCATGGAAATACTTGCATGCTCATGTCTTCAAATCCATAGGACCAAGAAGAGTATATCATAGTGTTTGGATGAGCCAAATATAGGGTAGCCATCTTCTTTCCCCATCATAGACTTCCTTAGCTTCAATGTAAGATGCTGAACCAAGCTTTGGTTGATGAGACTCCTAAGGATCTTGATTTAGACTGGCCAAGAATGTCCCTGTGAATTGTGAATTCTGTCACTTTGGATTTTTTTTTTGGCACTTGTTGATTGTTCATACCTTATCTCTCATGTCGCCCAGCTCTAGCAGATGACTCAGAAGCTCTTTTTATGGTAGTACCCTGCTGTTTACAGATTTGGACAACAGTGGTTTGAGGATGTTTATGATTGTCTTCTCTCCTTGTATTGCTAACACTGAAATTGGTCCCAGTTTGTTGGTTTTTTTTTGGAGAATGTTGATGCCAAAACCACCTAAGAATTAGCTTACATTACCAGTGACAACAATGACCTTCACATCCTTTTTCCTCATTGCCTCCTCATATTTTCTTTTAGGCTTGCAAGAACTGTTACTTCCAGAGCATTGACTGAGCTCACCAACTCAACTATATGGTCGTGCACTGAGATCATTGAAACCTGAGCTAAAAATTTGGATTTGCCTCTCACTGGCTGTTGATGTCCATTTTGTTAATTTCTGCAGGTGGACCATCACTTAATATTGCATAGTAAACTCTTCCATAGGACCCTTCCTAAATAATGAAACATATTATAGGTCTTCTTGAGCCTTTTCGTAAAAAATGATCAGACATTCCAACTCTGCTCCCTTTACCTCATGCAAAATTCTCTTTTATTAGATCAACTACATGCCTTCCATTGTCTTAGGTTAGATGTTGCACATGATCATGCCCTGAAGGGTGTCAAAGATACTCAATTGAAAATGTGTAACATCTGGCTCCTACTTGGGGACAAGTGCTCCCTTGAGCACTTAGATCAACTACATGTATTCCATTGTCTTAGGTTAGATGTTGCACATGATCATGCCCTGAAGGGTGTCCTCAAAGATACTCAACCGAAAATGTGTAACCTCTGGCTCTTACTTGGGGACAAGTGCTGCCTTGAGCACTTGCGAGTCCTAGAATCTCACCAAGTAAAAGCACTACGCCAATGAAGCCACTTCACATCATCACAAATGTGCAATGGTCTTTTCCACAGTGTTTGATTGCCATAAAAAACAGAGACACATTGAAGCACAAATGTTTGTAACTCAAAACATCCTTCTGGCTCCTTAGCAGTTCAAATACCACCATTTCATTGCCATCCATCAGACTTGTCTCAATTCAAATCCATAAGTCAATCAGAGGATTCATAGATCCTGCCTTGCCAGACTGTTGGTGCATTTCTTTGTATATTAGGCCTAAGATTTCAGCATTGTTGATGAGTGTTTTATAACAATTAATACTTGAAAAGGCATAACCAACTTCTGGGCACCTGGCTGAATGAGCGAGCATGTGCCATTTCTTGTAGCTACCACTGGGAACTTTAGAAAAATAATTCTTCTCCTTTGTCTACCTACATCCAACATTTTCCCTCCATGCTGCTGCAATTTTTTGGACTGTGGATGACTTAAAATTGTACCCATAGTTCCCAAATGGATAAAACAAAATGGCATGAAGTTGATATACCAAACTGATCCATGGAACCCAAAATGCATGAAGAGTTAATGAAATCTTCACCAAACTGATCCATGGAACACAAAATGCATGAAGAGTTAATGAAATCTTCACCAAACTGTTCCATGGAACCCAAAATGCATGTGTCATCGCAAATCTGTTCAGAAAGAGGGCCTTTTGCAGAATTTTCCAAGCTTTTCACTTGATTTAGTAGATGTTGGAGATAGTACCAAACTTCCAAGTACTTCGTCAGGTAGTTACATCCTAACACTGCTCGTGGGAACAGAGAACAGGTCCATTAAGACATCATATGTTGAACGGCCATCGAGGGTTATATCATATATATTTTCTGCTTTTACTTTCCCTCAGAAATCTTTCCTTAGCATAAAGTTGTCACTGCCTTCATCCTTGTTGTTGGCATTAGAGGGATCACCAACCAGGTTTTATCGCTGTTTTTATCAGTTTGTCCATGTAAATAAGGGTTCTCAGCAGTACTAATAATTTCATCTTCAGGGTTGCAATCACATTGATCATCAGTTCAAAGAAGTTAATCAAAAAATCCCTCCTTAACATGTGTCTTAGCCCAAAGCTTCTGTTTTCTTTTTGTAACTATCTTTGTCCATATTGTAATAAGGGTCAACATTCGTCTCAGCTCTAGAGTCCAAGGTTTGGGTGCCGAAATCACATACATCATAGACAAAGATTGCATTATTGTCCTGTTCCAGACACACAGGAAAAATTGGTCTGGTCTGTACCTCATCATATTTCCCATCGAGCTGTTAGGGTTCAAGAGTATCAAATTTTGGAGTGTGATGTTAAGAGCCCTGAAGGTTCTCCTTCAGCACTGGAACGTGAGTGCTGTTATCTTCATTTAACTGAGCAGGTTCATGGTCAGGTCACTGATTTGCTTTATTCGCCTCAACAATACCACTGTCATCTTTCAAAAAATCCAAGAGACCTTTGTGCTATATGGCTGCCAATAACTCCTTATATGTGTCTTCACAATCATGCAATGTTGGGCCATAATGCTGAAGAAAATTCTTAGTGAGAACTGCCATAGAGGATATGTTCTTTGACAGCAAGAGTGCCTAAGCCAAATTCGATTCTTGCACTTCAAAGAAGAAGAAATAATTTTATCTTGGCATCTTCACGTCTTTCTTTGGATTTTGACGTATGCCTCATAAATGCCAAAATAGGTGGAACAATAACATAAGAATCACCATAGAACTTCAGAAGCTTCTTATCATATTTTCGGGGAGGCTTGCTTGGTTATCCTAGGATATTTTTTTAAATATCTAATACAAGAAACAATTCATGCAAATCCCAAGGAGTCATCTTTCACCCATATAATTTTGCACCATGAAATCTTAAATTTGGTGATAAATGCAATTTCATTTTTTTTCCACATTTAGTCAACAAGGTGAGATGTCAATGCCTTCACAATGATGCTTATCTCACCTCACAAGCATCAAATCTTCAGAATATTTAAGGAACAAAGACTTTGTTCTTCCAATGAAGTTCCATGGATGGAAATATCTACAAGATTGATTTCATTTGATGTCATCTTTTGGGAAACAGGATTTATCTCCAGTAATGGTGCCAAGATGTTCCCACAATATCTTTGAATTTTCAAGATAAGTCTGAAAGCTCAAGAGCCCCAAGGGTTAGCTCAATCGGTCAAGTCGTGGCCTCGCCAGATGGGAGGTCACATGATCAATTCTCGAAAAGCTCTTGGGGTCAGGTCTTGCAGTAGGCCGAGGGGCGTCAACCCAGATTTTTCCAGTGGACGTAGCGCCACCCATTGACCGAAGGTGTCTATGAACCATGCGCGCAAAAAAAATAAAAAATAAATAAAAAAAAGAAAAAACTCTGAAAGCTCAAGTGTGAAACCTTGTGTAATCTATGAGGGGGGGCCACTATTACCTTACCAACCCTCTTCCTGCTTTTGGTTGGCTCTCCTTCCATTCAAGGGGGGGTTATCCCTAGTAAATGTTAGGTATCTAATGGCCCAGTGAAACCAAGTAAAGAGTCCCCTAAGGATTCTACTTTTATTACTACCAATCAAATGATTGAACAAATAAGGTTTAAAGTGGATCTTGAAGATATGATTTGCTATGATTTTTAGGTTAATTTCCAAATTTAAGTTCAAAGGGAAGGTCCCCAAACACACACAATCAGGGAATTATAGAAATTAGAAGGTGATTTTGGAGAGTAAACCCTAGCAAACTAGTTTAAATGATTTAATGAAAAAGAAGGGTGACAGAGGATAGAAGATCAGTGCCTTAGCCTACCAATATATTTTTTGGGGACATATGGGGTCAAGGATCAACACACTTGAAGAGAATTGGAGTATATTTACATTCACTAGGATAAATCCACTCACTATCCCTAGACTTTTCAATCTTCAAGGACAAGATAAGGGAAGGACCCCACTTGTTCCTTCCTTAAAGTCTTGGAAGGAGGTTTTTTTTTAAGTTAATGAAAATAAAATACCATGCTTACTTGCGTAATGCTTAAATTCTCATCATCCATAAACATAACCAAGACATGGAAATTCCACTTACTTAGATTGTCATGCATTCATCCAAACTTCAGCAGTATGCATCCAAGATAAGAGTGAAATCCACGTCAAAAAGGCCTCTCCAAGAGGTTGCTCAACTTATCCATCCATAGCCAAATTATGGAAAAATATAATCACAAAAATTTCAGATTTGTTAAAGGATTTCTTATCACTAGATGCTGAACTAGACTCTGGTTAATAAAACTCATAAGGATTTTGATTTGAGATTCACTGAGAATGTCCTTGTGAATTTTGTCTCCTTGGAATTTTTGTTGGCACTTGTTGTGTTCATATCTTGTCTCTCATGTTGCGTAACTCTAGGAGATGACTTGGAAGCTCTTTGTATGGTAGTACAACAACAGCTTGGGGGTGTTGATGATTGTTTTCTCTCCTTTTATTACTTACACTGAAGTGGGCTCCAATTTGTTTTTTTATTTTTGTGGAGAAAATTGATGTCAAAAACACTTGAGAATTAGCTTACATTACTAATGAAGAAAATGACCTTCATTTCGACTTACAAGAATTGTTACCACTAGAGCATTGATTGAGCTGACCAACTCAAGTATATCATCATGCTTCGGTCTTGAGATCATTGAAACTTAAGCTAAAAATTCAAAATTTGCCTCTCATTGGTTTTTGCATTCCAATTTCTTAATTGTTGTAGGTGGACCGTCATTTAACATTGCATAGTAAGCTCTTCCATGGGACCCTTCATAAATCAAGAAATATATTACAGGTATACTTGAGCCTTTTCACAAAAAATGCTCAAACTTTTCAATGTTTCACCCTTGACCTCTTGAAAATTCCTTTTAATTAGATCAACTATATGTCTTCCATTGTCTTGGATTAACTATTTTACATGACCATACCTTGAAGGGTGTGCTCAAAGATCCTCAACCAAAAATCTTTAACAACTTCAATGCTTAATTAGTCAAAATTGCCCATGCTATGTTTCATTGGTAGTAGTAGAAGCACGATGAATGATGATGGGAGCGAAGATTGATCAACTAGGCGATTGGGGAGAGAGAGAAATAACAGTTGCAATGTTGATCAATCTAGTATTACAATATATAATACTATTTCTTCCCTCTCTCATTCATTACTACCATGTATTATTCTATCCAGTGTGGCCTCAACATCGCCTTCTTGAATGTAATTTTGAAAATTTGTGTCTATCCTAATAATGATCATAATGGTCATATAAATGGGAAATTAGAGGCCATTCGAACAATGGGCACCTAAAATCACACTACATAATACAAAGCCACTAATACCAATCACTTCAACCTTGGAGGTACGCAAGAGTGTTGCTCACTATCACCACATTGACCACTCCTCTCACTTCTCACTATTTCTTTTGTAGCTCAAGGGTGGCTTACCTAAATCAACTTCAATGAGGCTACAATCCTCAGATATTTGACAAGTTCCATGAAACTACAAGAATGAAATAAGATATGTCATGGTTGGATCAGCCATAATTGGTGCCCACTTTTTGGGCTATGGAGTCACAATTGGAGCTAAAATAGCGCTTTGAAATGGTAGTCCAAAAATATAATAGATGAATTGTGCGTAGGATGAATCCTAGAATATTAGGTATGTTAATCTTCATATCGATGTTTGGCATATCGATCCTAATATGTGAGGAAATTTCACTACACACTTCACTAGTTTAATCATATCAAGTTACTGGGAAAATTGGACACAACATCAACCATGAGTTGTAGACCTAACATAGTTTGATCATTGGTACTAATTTAATTAACTCCATATGACGAGAATTACGAGGATCCAATTACTTCTTCAATCCATAGATGTTACCATAGATAACAGGAAGATATGTACATTATTGCATATGAAAACAAATTGACTCAATTACAAAGAAAGACAGCAACAACAACAATGGGATCAACCTATTGAAAAAGAGAGAGAGCATGAAGACACCACTGATTATTCCATTATCATATAATTGCTTCAATAGTTGTTTCAAATTTACTATAGAAGGGGGACCAAACCTCATGTATTCACCATTTATAATCTTTACAATTTTCTTTGAACCACCTATGACAAAGTTGTAGATGATCATCCAATAAAATAATCAGATTTCCTACAAATATTCCTTTGGATCTATGATGTAGGCATATATGATCATTCATTCATCATTTAGAAATATTCCTTGTACACCCACACAACACCACACCCTTAGTTATACTACTAACAATGCATTGCTCTCATAACTATCATAACCATGTACCATACAAGAAGGGTATTTAATCATCCATTAAAATAAGACTTATTAACCAAAGTCATCCTCAAATGCCTATCTTTCAAGAATGTATCTACAAATTCAAGGTTTTGAAGGTGTTTTTACTAATTTGAATGTTAGCTCATCATTGGAGCCTCCATTCTATTGTTGCCACATGTGATGGCATTCTTCAAGTCTTTTTTAGTTCCTTAACCAACATCCTCATGAATTAAACTCCAAAGCGCATGCGGTGATCCAAACTTGTTAGTTGCATGTAAAAAATCCATAATGCAAAATGTACTCTATGCTTTCAAACATGTATTCTCTGTGTAATAAATTACCTCCTTGGATGACATTGAACCAACTTGAGGTGTAATCTACAATGTTATGTCATTTCTAAAGTTTGTGATTTGATTCCATCTCTCAAAAGGTTCATTGTTTGCTCAAAGAAGCTATTCGGGTGAAAGACATGGCATAAATCAATGTTTAGGGCTTCTAGAAAATGCTCTTAAGTGTGTAAAAGTACATACTAGATGGAATCTGAGTTCTTGTAATTTTGGCATTGGAGACAATTTTGGGCCTCTTTTACTCGGGAAAAGTCGGTAGATGGGTCCTACACTCTAGAAAAAGGAGGCACTATACACCAAGAGGGAAAATTGAACTTTTGGTGGAATGTGAGGGCCACCAAAGGAGGCAATTCAAACCTCTAGGAAAATGGGACGAATTGGTGGGCCGTGGGGGCCAGCAAGCAAAGAGAAGAAGCCATGACTATAGAAGACAATTCAGAATTCAGAATTCGACCTCTCTTGAAGCTGCTAAGCACAAGGGATTGAAGTGTTGCTGAGCACATGAATTTCCAGCGAAATTCCACCCCACTTTCGGAGAACTACAAGTTTCTCCCTAGTTGGTACTTGGGAGTCCACTCCAGGGCTTCCATTGAGCTATATTACAACAAAATTCCTTGTGGTGCATACTACCGTGGCGCAAAGGTAGTCTGTGTCGCAAAAATTGGACCAACTATAGTGAGTTGGATGAGTTGGCAAATTGTGGATGTATTTCCTACTTTGGTGCTAGAGTTTTCACGACAATTTGAAGGGCTAGTTTTGGACCATTCTTATGGGCCAAATTCACTCATTTTTGGGAATGTGTGGGAGTTTCTGGGCAAAAGCTGCATAGGTGTAGGGGAGGAGTTGATTTAGGGAGCCAAGGGCTAGAAGGAATTGGGTTTCTGGAGGTAATTTCACAATGAAGATTGGAGGCTCCTTCAGTGGTGGATTTGGGGGCATTTAGCAACAATGTTTTCTTAGCAGTGCACACAACCAAGCCAAAAAGCCACTTGCACCACTTGGAGGGCTTTCCCATCACCCAGAATTAGCCCAAACCATTTCTGGGTTTTTTTGGGTTTGAGGAGAGGCGTTTAGGGTTAATTTTTCAAGGCATTCCGAATAGTATTCAGAGCAGGATCTTGAATTCCAGTTAGCAGCTAGCAATAATCTTTTCTAGGTAGTGCACATTACCTATTTTGGGCCATTTCCCTCATCTGGGTCCGAGACTTTTTATCTAGGTTTTGAATAGCTTGCATAGCAAGCTCAATTTCTATCATTCCTACCTATTTTATGTACCTGGGTCACAACATTAATAAAATGGCTATGTTTGTTTTGCACGTCCATTTGGTGTTCTAATCTATGTGTGACATGTGTGTGATTTATTTTTAATTTCTTTGTTGTTCCTAGTTCATTGCTTGATATTTTTTGTTAAATTCCACTTAGGAATATTATTTTGGTATCAGAGCATGTTCTTGGAGAGCTATCGGCATAGGAACTGGTGATACCACCTCGTTTTTTGGGTGTTATCTTTCACAGAGGCAGGGGCCGAGGGCTTGACCCTTTTTCAGATACTGAAGTAGAGCACGCTAGAGAGTGTGAGATCTGGGACGAAGAGCACATGGAGAACTAAGAAGAGCCTAAACAAGGAGGAATGGAACTGACATTAACATAGTTGGCAGGCAGCAGAAACTCATGATGAACATGCTAATGCAACTGTCTAGTGTGCATTTGCAGAACTAGGGGAGGCAGGATAACAATGGTGAAGGTGGATCTCGAACTGGCGAGGGGAGCCAAACACATGCATGCACAAACCAGCCAAAGACCCCACCTGTAACCTGTCATTCTAACTGTCTCACTATGCCCCAATTTGTAGATGGGCCATTAAGAGAACTTCATTCATTTGTAGCTTTTTTGAGGTCTTTCTTAGAGGGGATCGATTTGTATGATGCATTAGACCCAAGGATCAAAATTACCATGTCTTTTGGGGAGTTTTGTCACCTGAAAGAGAAGCATAGAGGTGGAGTTGGGTAATCACAGGGGAGGTCAGCAAAACCAGGATTTGCAGATGACAATGGGGAAGATAACATTCCCCAAATTTGATGGTTTAGATAGGAGTTCTGTTAGGGATTAAGTGCAAAAGCTAGACATCTACTTCCAGTTGAACCCCATGATGGAGGCAAATGTGATTAAATTTTCCACCTTGCACTTGGATGGAGATGCGCAGGAGTGGTGGTATCATGGGTTGATTACTTTGGGTCATGCGACCATTACTTCCTACACGGAGTTTACATGGAGGCTTATATAACAGTTTGATAGGAAGGACCTAGAGTTGCACTTCTGAGAGTTGGGGCAGTTGAGATAGACTGGCAGCGCAGAAGCTTACATGGAAGATTTCCAAAGGTTGGCAATGATCCGGATTTAAACAGGAACGCAACAAATTACAAATATAACCATAAATATAGACATGCATCAGAAATAACACTTCATTTCATTAATATCAAATACTGAATATGCTTACAAACAGAATGGAAATAAGACTATCTAGGTGATGGTAGCTTATCTCTAAGAAGAGATGTGATGGCTACATGCCTCTGAACTATGTTACAATGAGGCTCAAAGGCCTATTTATTATTGAGAAACAATGGAAAACCCTAAACATCCAAAAACCTAACCCTAGGAGATGAAGCGCCAAACTATGGGCCCCGTTTTGGGTAAATTGGTACATCAACTTCCCAGGGTCGTAACTTTGGCGTACGATCTTCGTTTGAAACGCACAATACCTCATTAGAAATATCTATCCGAGGACTACAACTTTTGAATGGCCAAAATCGGTCAAATACCCATGTTGGCCCCAATTTTCCCAAAAAAGTCGTTTAGGGCCTCAAAACGACTCTCGAAGTTTAGGACCCGAAAAACTGCCAAAAATAGTAAATTGTGCTATAAATAAGGAAACTAAAAAACTGAAAGAAACGAAGGTGGGGGTCCAAGTGGAATAATCAGGTGGCCACCAATATCCGCCTGGATCATTCCTCCCCCCTTAGGAAGCAATGGTCCCCATTGCGTTGAGTTCCTCCATGAGATGAGGAAACTTCTGCTGAACTTGGTCCCTAGTGAGCCACTTGCCCTGGTGAAGGAGTTGGCTTGCTTTGACAACTCGATATAGTTGGACCCTTTGTTGTCAGGTGTTCTTGATCTGTGTGTCCATGATCCAATCAGTTGTGGCTTGTTCCATGCAGTCTAGATTTAACTTTGTAGGTGTGAGTTGTTCTGCAATGTTTGATGTGTCCAGCAATGGTGAGAAGTATGGTTGAAGGCGGTCCACATTGAACACTGGGTGAAGGCCAAGGAATGGGGGAATGCTGAGCTCAAATGCATTGTCTCCAACAACCTTGGTAATGGTGTAAGGACCATATCGGAGTGGTTTGAGTTTTCGATAGACTCCGAAAAGGCGTTCCTTCTGCAAATGCAAGCAGACTTTGTTGCCCACCTGAAACTTGTGTGGCACCCGATGTTGATCATGTCGCTGTTTGTACTTGCCATTTGATTTCTCCAGAATGTCGTGGACCTGTTGGCAGATGTGTTGGATGTGCTCAATGAAGTTGTTTACCTTATCGGCTTCGGACTAGACATGAGTCGAATCTGCCTAAGTAGTTGCAAATGGTATGGCCACATCAATGGGACATAGTGGCTAGAATCCCAAGCCCACCTGAAAAGCGCTGCGCCTTGTCGCACTGTGGAGAGCTCGGTTATATCTGTGATGCACATAGGGGAGGTTGTCATCCCATGTGCGTGGATGCTTTGAGTTGTACATGCGCAAAATGTGTATAATCATCCTGTTGACTACCTTTATCTGGCCATCAGTTTGGGGATGGAAAGTTGTGGACTTAGTGAGCTTGGTGTCTAGCATTGACCAGAGACTGGATCAAATGTATTAAGGAACCTGCTGTCCCGATCTGAGATGATAGACTGTGGGATCGCAAAGTGTACCCACGCTCATTCAAAGAAGAGTTTAGCAGTGGCTTTTGTTGTGATATTCTTCTTGCAGGTCGCCATAATGGTCATCTTCGAGAATCCGTCGACGACAACAAAAACATAGTCATTGCCATGCTTAGTAGAAGGAAGGCCTGACATGTAATCCATGGAGATGGATTCTAAAGGTTGACTAAGGGTAGGTAGCGGAGTATAGAGGCCTTGCTTCTTGAAGGCCGGTTTGGCAATGGCACAGGTAGTGCAGAATCTGATGTACTTCTTGACATCCTGTCGAAGATTCGGCCAATAGAAATACATTTGCGGTATTGCCACTATTTTCTCGACCCCAAAATGCCCAAAGGCCTGATTGTAGTGCGCTTCCTAAATCATCTTGGCACGCTCACTTGAAGGAACACAAAGGTGGCCCAGGTGGCATAACAGGCCATCCTGGAGTTGGAAATCTGGAACTTGCTGACCCTCCAAGAGTGTTTGGTATGTGTGGCTGAATTCTAAGTCGCTTTTGAAGAGAAGTGGCCAATCAGAAGTCTCATGCCCACAAGAGTTGAGCACAGTGGTTAACGCCATGATCGGTGGTCGACTGAGACAGTCTGCAGCATTATTGGTGTTGCCCTTCTTGTACTTGATATTCAAATGGAATTGTTGCAGGTATGTGGACCACTCCCGATGGCGATCATTCTGCAACTTCCCTTGCGTCTGTATGAATTGTAGGGGTCGGTGGTTTGTGTGGATGACCGTTTCCTTCCCCAAAATGTAATGCTTCCTTTGTCGGCAGGCCTGCACAATGGAATACATCTCTTTGTCATAAGTGGGATACTTCCGAACTGTGTCTAAGAGTGTCTCACTATGATATGCCACTGGATGCCCCTGTTGAGTAAGGACTGCCCCACTAACATAGTCAGAGGCATCTATCCTGATCTCAAATGGTTGTTGCAAGTCTGGTAATGTGAGCACTGGTGTAGAGTAGAGGCAATGTTTCAACTTTGCGAATGCCTTCTGTTGAGATTTTGACCAAAAGAATTTTGCTTTCGCTCGTCCCTTGGTGACTTGACTTAAGGGCCAGGTGATTTGAGAGAACCCCAACATGAACCTACTGTAGAAATTGGCAAGACCCAGAAAGCTGCAGAGCTCTGTCAAAGTGGTTGGGGCTGGCCAATCTCGAATGACTTGGATCTTGGTTGAATCCACATGCAGCCCCCGTTCGTCAATAATGTATCCTAGGTACTGAACCTTGGTCATGCCAAAAGTGCATTTCTCCAAATTGGCACACATCTTGTGTTGCGGCATTGTTTGGATAGCTTGTCAGATGTGGTGGAGGTGCTCTTCCCAACTCTCGCTGAAGATCAAGATGTCATCCAAGTATGCCACTACAAATGAATTGGTGAATGGTTGCAAGATATCACCCATGAGCCTCATGAAGGTTGTAGGAGCATTTGTCAACCTGAAAGGCATAACCAACCATTCGAAAAGGCCCTCCTTGGCTTTGAAGGTAGTCTTACACACATTGGAGGGTTCGATTGGTACCTAATGATATCCGGACTTCAAGTTGATCTTGCTGAAATAGTTTGTCCCCTTGAGTTGGTCCAGAAGGTTATCAATCTGTGGGATCGAGTACTTATTCTGGATAGTGATATTGTTCAACGCCCAATAGTCAATACAGAGTCTCCAAGTCCCATCCTTCTTCTGTACCAACACGATCGAGCTTCCACAGGGTGATGAACTCGGTCGGATGTGACCTTTTTGTAGCAACTACTGAATCTGCCTCTTGATTTCATTGTTCTCTAGAATGGAGCGCTGATAGATTGGTCCATTGGGCAATGGCGCACCTGAGGTCAGATCGATGGAGTGCTTGGCTTGACAGTGCAAAGGCACCCCTGTGGGGGAGGTGAAGATGTCCTTGTACTCCTCCACGAACTTTTCCATCTGTTGTTGTCGTGCGGAGCATCCCTATCTGGAG
Organism: Pinus taeda; assembly: GCA_000404065.3. NCBI lineage: Eukaryota > Viridiplantae > Streptophyta > Pinopsida > Pinales > Pinaceae > Pinus > Pinus taeda. The sequence goes on along the minus strand of APFE030264706.1, from coordinate 63,791 downwards.
GTCATGACCACCGTCTTCTTTACCTCAGGGCATATCATCAGGAAAAAGAATATCTCGGTTTTGGAAAAATCATGAACATAAAAGTATCCTTCTAGCAGATTTAACCATTTATCTATGGCGTCTGCATCTATTTGGCCCTCAAATATGGGAATGTCAAAGTTTACTTGTACCTTAAAGGGCGTGGAGTCTCCAGAGTTGCTGCTGGATGTGGATGCGCCGCTAGTGGGCAACTGTTGATGGATTTGGGCAAAGTCATCCATCCTTTGTTTCTAAAGGGTCTCCTCGAGCAATATTTTGATAGGATCTTTTACTCCGTCGTCTTTCTTTTCTTCCCCCATAGGCGGTTGTCAGGGTTTGCAAGGCTGATCTTGCAAGGGTTCAACCAGATCGAGTCCTAATTCCTTATATCTCGACCTTGTTGGGAACATGCAAAGAAAAACAGAGAAAGAGCAGAGCCCTCTGATACCATTCATCTGGATTTAAACAGGAACGCAACAAATTACAGATATTACCATAAATACAGAGATGCAGCAGAATTAATACTTCATTTCATCAATTTCAAATACTGAATATGCTTACAAACATAATGGAAATAAAACTAGCTCAAGCGATGGTAGCTTATCTCTGAGAAGAGATGTGGCAGCTACATACCTATAAATTGTGTTACAATGAGGCTCAAAGGCCTATTTATTATTGAGAAACAATGAAAACCCTAAACATCCAAAAGCCTAAACCTAGGAGATGAAGCACCAAACTATGGGCCCCGTTTTGGGTAAATTGGTACATTAACTTCCCGGGGTTGTAACTTTCGCATATGATTTTCGTTTGACGCCACAATATCTCGTTAGAAAGATCTATCCGAGAACTACAACTTCTGAATGGCCAACATTGGTAACAATCCCATGTTGGCCCCAGTTTTCCCAAAAAAATTTGTTTAGGGCTTCAAAATGGCTCCAGAAGTTTAGGACATAAAAAACTGCCAAAAATAGTAAATTGTGCTAGAAATAAGGAAACTGAAAAACTGAAAGAAACAATGGTGGGGGTCCAAGTGGAATAGGCGGGTGGCCACCAATATCCACCTGGATCAGGTAGTGATGGTAGCAATATCTCGAAGGTGAGATTGGTTATGTTGTTTGTTGAGGGGCTGATAGACCCATTGCGTGGATGGGTGAGGGTTTATAAGCCCATGAAATTACATGATGCTATTACCCAGACTAGGGGCATGCTAGATGTAGTTCTTAAGACCAGAGCACCTCTTAGACCTACCTTTCCTTAGAAGGGTAAGGACACCAAACCTCCTCAAAAGGAGTGGACAAGACATGGGTAGATGGATGATGAGATCAGGAGGGATCTCCATAGGAGGAAGCTTTGCTTTAGTAATTAGAAGCCATGGGCTCCAGATTACATATGTACTAAGGGAAAATCCCATTCAATGAAGTGTTTTCTAACAGTGAGCCTAGGGGAGAGGATGAGTAGGAGCAGATAGTAGGAAGAGCACCATGACACAGGGGAGGATTCACATGGTTAGGGTGCCAAGGGAGGCATCATTGCCTCACTCATAGGGATTCCAAGTTATTTGATGTTATGGGTCAGAGACACCATTCAAAGGAAATAAGTGATTGTTTTAGTAGACAAAGGGGCCACCCATAACTTCATAGATTCCAGATGGTAGAACGAAGGAGTTATGCAAACAACCTTTTGAGGTCTTCTTAGTACAGGTATCGGGAGATAGGACCATGCAGTGCATGAGGATGCTAAGATGACGTTGACAATTGGGACTACTCGGTTATCGCTGATTTCTTTGTGGTGAATGTACTAGACACCATTGTGGTGTTGGGCATTCAATGGTTGTACTCTCTTGTATCCACGGTTGCAATAAATTGGAAACTTTTCTTATAACTAATGCCATTTATTGTCCTCTTTTAATTAATTTAACTACAAATAACAAATAACTAACTACTACAATCTTCACAAACAAAATAAATGATGTGGCAGTAAATAAAAAATTGAGAAATAAATGCACACACATAAAAATGACACCAATGATTTGGACTAATGTCCCCGGAAAAACCCTAAAGGGAAAACCGGTGCTGCAGATGAGGGTTTATATTTTATTATTTTCAACAAATTAGAGAGTACATAGATTTGCTAGCCATAACACTGGCCAATCTCCAAAAAATTTACTCCACCACTCCAACTGGTAGATCGACCTAGAAACCCTTTGTTTCCCTTATAAAATCAAACTTTTTCTCCTCTAGTAAATGCACACAAAAAACACTATTGCCGGAAATATGCACTTGTTGGAAACTGAGATTTGTTGATCCTGCACTCCTGTTGGTGATCTTGCACTCGCATTGGGAAACTCGCTCTATCCTCCAAATTTGATCTTGACAACTGGAAAAACTGGTCTACTACCCAAATTTACGCATTGGAGAAACTTGCATGACCTTCTTGCTAGTAAACTCGGCCTCTGCAAATTTCAGTGGAAACCTCCTCTAGAAAACCTCTCTCCAATCTCTCCTAATCCTCTCACTGATGCTTTGCTGGCTTGCACTCTTCCCTCGCTGAATGTTGTGGATTGGGAAATTTGCACTGCCTTTCTCTCTTGCTCCTTAGATGTGTCTTGTCCAAGCCCCATCGACTTGCTCTTATAATTCTCTCACTGAACCACCAACAACCAATATCTAATCATGACCGATGGCTCAAAACATCTTAGACTTTGTCAAATTAATTTTGAGAAGTCTCTAGAGCATAGTTGATTTCCTTAATTAACACACTTTACATAACCAATTTACTTAGGAAATTTTAATTATCTAGTTAGGTAATTTAATTAAGGTGTTTTAAAGCCATATCTCGCGAAACTATTTTTGGGTATTGGAGATCCCATGTTCCTTAGTCTCTCTGACACCTTAAAGACTAGAACACCTATTTGATGCTACCACCATAATAAAAAAACTAACATCTTGGGTGTGTCACTACAGATTATAAGGCCCTAGAGATGGAGTTTATGAGACCAGTTGGGAAGAAGGTGGTGTTGAGAGGCATGCATTCCTACCCACCTTAGTTTGTGATAACTAACAAGATGGAGGCAAATCTGCGCAAGGGAAACATAGCATGGGTTGTGGAGTTACGGATCTCAGAGATAGGAGAGGGGGCTCATGCACGACATCACCATCTAGACATTAAGCAGTTTTTGGGGGATTCCTCTAGGTCATCCCCCAAATAGAGGGTTTGAGCACACTATTGAGCTGGAGGAGGAGGTGTAAGAAGTCATCACCACTCCTTATAAGCATCCCAAGGCATACCAATATGAGATCGAGAGGGCCATTAGGGAGTTGTTGGCCTTGGGCCATATCAGTCCAAGTTCTAGCCCTTCTGCTTCTTTTGTGGTGTTGGTGAAGAAGGACGAGACTCTACGTTTGTGTATTAATTACAGGGCCCTCAATAAGAAGACATTGAAGAATAGTTACCCCATCCCATGCATAGATGAGTTGATGGATGAGTTGAGAGGAGCCAAGTACTTCTCTAAGATAGACTTGCGTTCAGGGTACCATCAAATTTGGATGAGAGAGTAGGATATCCCGAAGACAACATTCAGATGCCATTATGGGCATTTTGAGTTCCTGGTTATGACCTTTGGGCTAACCAACGCTTCGGCCACTTTCCAGTGTTGTGTGAACCATTTGTTCAGCAAGATTGCATAGGTTCGTGTTGGTATTTTTCGATGACATACTGATATACAGTTAGGTGTGGGAGCATTTGCATCACTTGGAGGAGATGTTGGAAATTTTGGAGGAGCAATAACTATATGCCAAGATGGACAAGTGTGAGTTTGGCCTAACAAAGATGTTGTACTTGGGCCACATGATCAGGGAGGATGGAGTGTGAGTTCATCAAGAGAAGATCTAGGCCATTTTTTATTGGCCTACTCCTAGGAGTGTGATGGAGCTACGAGGATTCCTAGGTATATATATGCACCTATTATAGACAATTTGTGAAGGGGTTTTCACAGTTGGCAGTGCCCCTCACAGATATCACAATGAAGGGGCATTTGAGTGGATAGATGTAGCACAAGGCAGTGACGAGTTCTTATTTAATCTTGGAACTACCAAATTTTTCACAGCCCTTCATATTGGAGTGTGATGCATCACGTGAGGGTGTCGGGGCAATTTTGATGCAGGGTAGTCATCCTATCGCATATGAGAGTAGGAAACTCTGAGATTACGAGAGGTTGTACTCCATATATGACAAGGAGATGTTCTCCATCATGCACACATTGGCCAAGTTCAGGTAGTACCTAGTGGGGAACTAGTTCAGGGTGAAAACTGATCACAACAGTCTACGATTCCTTTTAGAGGAGAACGAGGCTAATGATAGACAATAGAAGTGGGTCAGCAAGATCCAAGCTTATGATTTTGAGATAGAGTATGTTAAGGGAAAGCACAATGTGGTAGATGATGCGCTTTCCAAGAGACCCCCGACACTCACTCTTATGGATATCACACATGATTGGAGGGTGTAGCTTCTGGTAGAGTACTCTAAGAACCAATAAGCATGTGAGATTTTGGATGGGACCTTTGGGGATGACATATACAACATCATGAATGAGGTGATATACTACAAGAACTGGATTTATCTAGTTCCTGGGTCTCAACTTCAAGAGAAGATCCTAAGGGAAGCACATGATTCACCTCTTGTAGGGCACCCTGGTTTACTGAAGACCTACAAGGCTGTCAGGGAGAGATTGACATAGAGGGGTATCAAGGGGGATGTCCTGAGATACATGCAGGAGTGCAACACTTGCTAAAGGAATAAGGTAGAGCACATGCACCCAACATCACTACTTCATCCTCTACCTATTTCAGAGCAGAAAGGGGAGAGCATCTGCATGGATTTCATCACAGGAATCCGAGTTGTACAGGGGCTAAACTGCATCTATGCGGTGATGGATAGGTTGACTAAGTTCGCTCACTTCTTCGCTATTCCTTCAAGGTACTCAACTTCACTGGTAGCCGAGCTCTTCTTCAGGAAGGTGTTCAGGTTGCATGGTCATTCCATGACCATTATAAGTGACAGAGATAATAAGTTCATGGGGGGATTTTGGCAGGAGCTTTTTAGATTGGTGGGTCTACTAGCTACCATCCTCAGACCGACGGGTAGACAGAGGCAATGAACAAGTGGCTGGAATGCTTCTTGAGGAACTACATGATAGGGAAACAACAGGCATGGGTGAAGTGGCTACACGTTGGGGAGTATTGCTACAACACCTCCTATCATATGTCCATTAGTATGTCTCCTTTTAGAGCTCTTTATGGTTATGATGCTTTATCTTTTGTTGACATGGTGTTTGGAGACAACGGGGCTCCAGGGGCTCGATATTGGATCCAAGAGAGCCAAGAGAGCCAAGAGATACTTAAGGCTCTCAAGGACACCTTACAGGTTGCACATAATCAATAGAAGATATATGCAGAATGCCATCGAGTTGAGAGGCAGTTTGAGATTGGAGACTTTGTCTATATATGCCAACAACGATATCGACAATCGACTCTCAAGCAAAAGGGGGCCGAGAAGCTCAAGTCTCCTTTCTATGGGCCATACAGGGTGACTAGGTGTGTGGGAGAGGTGGCATATGAGTTAGAGCTTCCACTAGGGAGCAAGGTACATAACGTGTTCCATGTGTCATGCCTGAAAAGGGCTTTGGGACAACAGGTATCAACTTTTGTAGAGTTACCACACTTGGATGAGGAAGGACATCTAGTATTGGTTACTGAAGTCATTTTGGAGATGAGGGAGAGGAATCTCATGAATAGGGTCATCAAGGAGTTCCTGGTCAGATGGAAGGACTTGCTTGATATCTCCAATTGCATAAATTGATGAAGTGTGGCACAATTTTGTAATTTTGGCATTGGAGACAATTTTAGGCCTTTTTGACTTAGGAAAAGTGGGTAGATGGGTCCCACGCTCTAGAAGAAGGAGGCACTATACACCAAGAGGGAAAACTGAACTTCTAGTGGAATGTGGGTGTCACCAAAGAAGGCAATTCAAACCTATAGGAAAGGGGGGTGAATTGGTGGGTTGTGGGGACCACCAAGGACAGTGAAGGAACCATGACTATAGAAGGAAGCAAGGAAGCATTGGAGCTCATATTTTGACAATTACAATTCAAAATTCAACCTATCTTGGATTTTTTCAGCGCAAGGGATTGAAATGTTGTTGAGCACAGGAATTTCAAGCGAAATTCCACCCAAGTTTCAAAGAACTACGAGTGTCTCCCTAGCTAGTACTTGGGATTCCACTCCATGGCTTCCATTGAGCTATATTACAACAAAATTTCCTATGGTATGTAGTACTAGGGCGTAGAGGCAATTCGTGTTGCGGAAATTGGGGTAGCTACAGTGAGTTGGATGAGCCGACAAATCGCATGTGTATTTCCTACTTTGGAGCCAAAGTTTTGGAAACAATTTGCATAGCTGGTGTTGGGTCATTCTTGTGGGACATATTCACTCATTTTTGGCATTGCCTGGTGGTTTATGGGTAGAGTTTGACAGGAGCTAATTCAAGGAACCATGCGCTGGAAGGAATTGGGTTTCTGGAGGTAATTTTGCAGTGAAGCTTGGAGGCTCCTTCAATGTGGATTTGGGAACAACAGTGTTTTCTTAGCAGTGCATACAACCAGCCAGAAAAGCCACTTGCACCACTTGGAGGGATTTCTCATCACCCGAAACTAGCCCAAACTAATTCTAGGTTTTTGTAGGTTTGAGGAGAGGAGGCTGGGAATAATTTTTCAGGGCGTTCCCAGTTGTATACAAAGTAGGATCTTCAGTTCCAATTAGCAACCACCAACAGTCTTTTCTGGGCAGTGCACATTACTTGTTCTGGGCCATTTCCCTCATTTGGGTCTGAGACATTTAACCTGTGTTTTACATAGCTTGCATAGAAAGCCTAGGTTCTATTATTACTACCTATTTTATGTAACCAGTTCATAGCATTAATAAAATGGCTCTGTTTTTTCTTGCTCGTTCATTTGGTGTTTTGATTTGTGTGTGTTGCTTTTTTAATTTCTTTGTTGTTCCTAGTTAATTTCTTGATATTTATTGTTAAATTCCACTTAGGAATATTACAACATAGGATTCTCACTAATGCTTTAAAATTTGTTTTTTAAGTTTTTTTAGTGTTCTTTAGGATATTCCTAACCTTCTTGCATTATTATATTTTCATTTTAAGCATCAAAATCTGCAAGAAGTTAAAAAATTATCAAGTTGATATAGGACAAAACTAAGCTTAGGTAATTCAACGAAATGCATCTGGATCTTGTTGGATTGCAGTGTTTTCTTAGCAATGCATACAACCAGTGATAAAGCGACTTGCACTACTTGGAGGGCTTCCTCATCACCCGAAATTAGCCCAAAAAATTTCTGGGTCAAAACATTTCTGGGTTTTTGTGGGTTTGAGAAGAGGATTCTGGAAATAATTTTTCAGGGCATTCTGAGTTGTATTCAAAGAAAGATCTTCAGTTCCAATTAGCAGCCAGCAACAGTCTTTTCTGGGCAGTGCACATTACTCGTTCTGGCCCATTGCCCTCATCTGGGTCCGAGACATTTAACTTGGGTTTTACATAGCTTGCATAGCAAGGCTAGGTTCTATTATTTCTACCTATTTTATGTACCCAATTCATAGCATTAATAAAATGGCTATGTCTGTTTTGCTTGTTCATTTGGTGTTCTGTTTTGTGTGTGTGTTGTTTTTTTAATTTCTTTGTTGTTCCTAGTTCATTGCTTGATATTTATTGTTAAATTCCACTTAGGAATATTACAACACAGAATTCTCATTAGTGCTTTAAAATTTGCTTTTTAAGATTTTTTGGTGTTCTTTAGGACATTCTTAACCTTCTAGCATTATTATATTTTCATTTTAAGCATCAAAAGGGTATGTTTTGTAAGAAGTTAAAAATTATCAAGTTTATATAGGACAAAACCAAGCTTAGGTAATTCAAAAAAATGCATATGGATCTTGTTGGATTATAGGACCTTTAAAATAAAATGTGCCAAGTTTAAGAATTCTAGGTTGTGCACAATACCAAGATGCCATATTTTTTAAAGCTTTGAACTTTTGCAAGAAATGCATCTCTCAAAATTGCAATTTCTTCAATTTTACCCCTTTTCCATGCCTTCAATTTTTTTTGTGATCTACCTCACAAAAATGCATGTGTAGGGCTACTTACATAACTCAAATCAAGCTCCAAAAATTGCTGAATGTTCTTCTCTATACCCTTGACCTTTCCACATTTCCGCTTTTTCCATTTTCATCCTCAAAAGTTGACTATAAGAAATTTAGTCTCCTAGGCCTAGTTTTGTTGTTAGCCTTAGCAATTATTTGATGTACTATGGAAGGAGGGAGTTTGAGTATCTTATATGACATGACATTCCATATAATTAAACTCCTTTAGTATGCCTTTTGCTGGAAATTACATGCCTACCAAAATGCCTTCAGGATAGTTTTGACACATTCCACAGTGTTAGTCCTGTGATATGAAAAATTGACTCCATCAATAACTAATGCCTTCCAAGCTCAAAATTTCATCAACAATATTGGAGGCATGATATACAATAAATCGTGAAAATTTTACACGAAGGAAAGTCTTAGATATGCCTCAAAATATGAACACTTTGGGCATGTCATTTCATGTGTCAAAGAGGCTGCTTACCCTACTGCATACCCTTTGTGAGATGCATGAGTACTTCAAACTTATTTTGGATGTGTAGACCAAGAACAACATATGTTCATTTCTAATTCAATAAAAACCAAAGCTACAAACAATAGACGATTTTGAAATAAATTGCAATATCCCTAAGGAAAATTAACAGTGATAAGCAACGCATGCATAGCAAAAATACCCACAAAAATTTCATATAAATTAAAAACTAGGAAATGCACCAAAAATTGCATTGATCTGAGTCATTTTATTATAAATAGATGGGGTACAATAGAAGCTCAGAATGTATGCACCTGGGCTTCCCCAAGGCAAGCTAGCAAAGCCCAAATGATGCATGCAATCAACTGCTCCAACTGCATTGGCCCTTCAAAAACTGAATTGCCAGCTGCAAAGAATGGCTGATTTGACCCTCTTCCCATGCTTAGAAAATTTCAGGAAATTAACACCAGACTCCACTCCAATAACCTACCAAAACCCAGGAAGGGTTTGGCCTACTTCCAACCCCCAAAATTGACCCCAATTTCAGGGTACTCTCCAATTGACTGGTAATTTCAGCCCACCTGAAGAGCAACCTGATTCAGACCTCCAAAATTCTGCAAAATGCCAAGGCTTGATCCTTGCCAAAAACTCCCCAAATCCCCAACTCAAATCTACCCCCAATGGTCACCCCTCTAGCTCCAACATGTGCCAGGAAAGCCTCCTCCGCAGGTCTACACAGTCACCGAGATGTTTGTTTGTTTGAAATTTTTATCTATTGCAGTAACTGGAAATTGTTCTTCTAACTGTAAATTTAATTATGTAGTGTATTTTCTACGACAAACAATGAATAAAATCACAACTGCAATTTTCAGCATAAAAATATTTTAGAAAATAAAACACTGAAAACTGAGAAATTTTAGCACACACACAAGAATTTTGACACAGTTTTTTGGACAATTATCCTCGAAAAAACCCAATGCAAGAAAACTAGTGCAGCAAATGGGGCTTTTATTATTATTCTTCAACAACAATTATGAGTACAATAATTTAGATGCTCAACTGACAATCTAATCTGAGGAAAATACTGGCAAAATTATTGTGAGAATTTTCTCTCACCCCACAGCTAATGTGAAATTACCTCCCCGGCCTTTGCGCTGAGCCTCCACATCACCCTCGGCGCAGTGCTTACGCTAACTAACCCTATGGGGATTTCGTCCTTCCTTCCATTGCCTCTTCTTGGAACTGGAAAACTTCCTCCCGGAATGTTGCTACCCTCCTCTTCCACCTGTTACTCACCCTCTGGCTCTACCTTCTTTGTTTAATCACTGCCACTAAGAAAATTGAACTGTTTGGGCAACTGAGTATCTGCACCCCTCACCACATTACCACATCAATCTCCTCTTATAATCCATTGTTGGAGCATCAACGACCAAGATTAAAACTTAATCAATGGCTAGGATCATCTCTGGATCGATCCGTGTGATTTTCTAGATGATTCTCACCTTATCTCAGTTAATATTGATTAATTAACTATATTCCCTAAGTTTAGACTTAGGAAATATTTAAAAGATGGTTAATAATCTAATTGAGACACTTTTAGGCGGAATTTCCAGAAACGATTTATGGGTTTTGGAGATCTCATGTATTCTAGCCTATCCATCAAATTTCGTGGCTAGAACTCATTCGTTGCTACAAAAACTAACACTTTTCTCCAACAAAACTCCTCCTAGATTTGGCTGATTTCTCCCTCAAAAACTCCAGCAAATAGTGTGGAAAGGCTCCCTTAGAAACCTCATCCAAACTTCTACTCTACGCTGGCCTCTCCAAGCAATTCGTACTCCCTAACTACACTCTAGAAACTGCCATGAAACCACCACTGAAATTGATGCTGAAGAGGCTGATAAGGAAATCGACCCCTGTCCTTGGGCTGACACTCAAAGTCCACCGAAGCAAGGGAGGAGAAACTCGCTTGAGAATCTTGGTTGCAGACTCAGCTAAACAACTCAAGCGTGCTAGTGCAAGTAAATGTTAAATTGTCAAAAGGCCCCTATAGGTGTCATCCTCCTCCTATTTAATTCCCTCCTTGTCTCCACATGTGGGTCCCTCCATCTAATATTTCAGCCTCCTCACCTTAGCAATTTGACTTCTCTCCAAGGGGGGGGGTGTGTATTTCATGAGAGGGTGGCCCCCACATTCCACTAACCAAGTAATATCGACCTCCCTTCTCCTAAGTATTTCCTCCTCCAAAATTATGTGGGTCCCTTACAATAGCCAAAAGAAATATTGTGAATCTTCTTAGCAAAATTAATTTTAGGAAGGGATATGATAGTCCTTCCCTCCCAAATCTTGTTTGTCCCAAGCAACTGCAATGTCAGATGCTGAAGTATGTGCTTTGTTGAATTTACACGACCTTGGGTCTAGGTTAGAGTCTTAAATTCACTGACGCTACCAAACCAAGAATCCCAACCATAAACTACTTTGCACAATGGAAATATAAAGCAATAAATCGCATATGCACAATGTACACAGTTTTAAACAAAATTGTACAATATGTACAATCCCAATCTTCGTTATATTAAACAAACTGAGTAATACAACAATCTATGGTTTACGAGATACAATGGCAATCTTCACTACAACTTCTATGCCGTATCTCATCCAGCCGTTCCTTCGCTTCCATATTGTTCACTAGTAATGCCTTAGTCCATCAAGGCATCTACACATCGAGACTCCAAGAAGGCTACCTCCTACCACTGTTGCAAGTCACGTCTGCTATAATGAACATGGGCTCATCAATTGCTCTCTGGGTAGGCCTTATTCTCGAGCTCCAATCTGCCAGGCTAGCAACAACTTTCATCCATCAAAGTGCTGCACTTCGACACCAAAACTTCACCCAATATCACACCAACAAATTTCTTCTTGTCTACTTCTCTATGGATAATTTGGGTAGCCAACTTGTTGTGCTCCAACCAGATCTATGACACCCAAGCTCGTCACTGCAAGATCTGCTTCTAAGAAAGGCTTCTAACTCTCCAAGTCAGCCTTTCTAACTGGCTCCCATAGGCTGCAATGTCACAATCCAAAACTGACCCAAAAACGTGGATCCAACACATTCAATGTTGCTACTATATTGCTGTTTTGTTGTCCCTAGTTAGGGCAAGTACATGCTGCAACAACCCTTCAAAATTTACCGTAACAACCTCCATTTGATGTGGCCAAGGCAAGGTGAGATGGCCTCCTTGTGGGTTGTTGTTCTGGGAAAATGACAGCCCTTAACACCCCAACGCTGGCCTGTTTTGGAGAGGGCTAGGCCTGCGGCCTACCTCAGTTTTTACGGCACCCTAACAACCCTCCAAAATAGTCACTTCTCACCTCTTTTCTGCCCTCAAACAACTCCGCAAACACCCCCAACAATCTCGGCCTCCCAACTCTTATCCTCGGCCTCCTCCAGCACATCAGTCACCTGAAACAATCCTAGAAACAATCCTTGCCCTTCGTTGTTCCTTCCCTTTAGTTGTTGCGGCTTCATAGAGATATCCGAGCTCTTCTTCCTTGTGTGTGTTGCACTTGTTGGATGATCAAAATGACTCCAATATGTCCTCAATATATAGCCTTTAATGCCTCCAACGAATCACATGAAAAGACACGTCGTTTGGATTTTAGTTCAAGTCGGCCTACTTGAAAATTCCAATAATAATTATGTCAAATTCAAAAATTCATTTCTCCCAAACGACAACTCAGATTCAGATGATTTTCGATGCGTTGGGATCATCTTTCCGAACACTATCATCCTCATGCATCACGTGCCATGAATCCATCATGGTTTTGCCCCAAAACACGTTGGGTGTCAAAACCCCATACTTGGGTTCCAATCCCATAAGCTGCCCTTGTGGTGCTTTGTCCTCCAAACCTTGAACCCTAGGGCTTGGAGTACCTCCCAAACTACATAAATAAACATGCTTACCCTCCCAAGTAGCATCCTTATCCGGTAAGTTCCTCTAGCGTACCAAATATTCTTTTATAACTCTGCTCCTCAACTTCCTCTCTCTAGTCTCCAAGATGGCTTCTGTCTCCAACACTAAGTGCCCCTCATCATCTAATGTGGGTAACTTTGTAGTAGTTGTTACATGTTGTCCCAACACCTTCTTGAGGTATGATACATGGAAAACATTATGAACCGTTCTCTGGGTGGAAGCTCCAACTCGTAAGCCACCTCTCCAATTCGCCTCATCACCCTATAAGGCCCATAAAAATGTGGTTGTATCTTTTCGGTCCCCTTCTGCTTCAACGATGACTGCCTGTAAGGTTAAAGGCATAAAAAGACTAAGTCCTCCACCTTGAAGTACCTCTCAACCCTGTGTCTATTTGCATATATCTACTGATTTTGGGTGGTCTGCAAGTTTTCTTTGAGAGCCTTAAGGATGTTTTGGCTCTCCTGGATCTAATCTTTAGCCCTTGGGGCCTTGCTGTCTCCAAAAAAAAAAGCCAGCAAAATATAAAGCATCATATCCATATAAAGCACAGAAAGTTGACATACCGATGGACATGTGGTAGGTGATATTGTAGCAATACTCCCCCAAGTGTAAACACCTCATCCAAGCTCGCAGTTGTCCTGTCACATAGTTCCGCAGGTACCCCTCCAGCCACTTGTTGACTATCCCGGTTTGCCCGTCTGTCTGCGGGTGGTAACTGGTACTAGGAGTAAGCTTAGTGCTCACCAATCTGAAAAGATCTTGCCAAAACACCCCCATGAAACGATTGTCCCTGTCACTAATTATGGCCTTGGGAAGAGCATGCAGACGGAAGACCTCTGTGAAGAAAAGCTTCGCAACTTGCAAAGCAGAGTACCAGGAGGGTATAAAAAAGAAATGTGCATACTTCGTCAACCTGTCCACCACCACGTAAATGCAGTCACGACCCTGCACCATGTGAAACCCTGTGATCAATCCATAGAGATGCTCTCCCACTTCCCTCCAGAATGGGAAACGACTGCAGTAACCACGTTGGATGGGTCAATTCCCCTTTGTTCCTCTAAAAGGCCTCACACTCCTGTACAAGCCTCAACACATCCCCCTTATGTCCCTTCCATGTGAAACACTCCCTAACTATTCCGTAAGTCTTCAGGAACCCCTGATGTCCTGATAAAGGTGAATCATGGGCTGCCTGAAGACTTCTCTTCTTCAACTGTGAACTTGGTACAAAAAATATGCGCCCCTTGTAGTAGATGACATCTGCCATCACTCGGTAGTGCTCATCCCCATGAGTGCCCTCCAAGATCTCACACGCCCGTTGATCCTTCGATTATTCCACCAAAAGTTGTGCCTTCTAATCATGGTGGATGCTTATGAGTGAAAGTGTTGCAGGTTTGCTGGACAATGTTGATTTTGGGCAGCATCAGATGTGCTCTAGCTCCAAAATTTTGTGGAGGGGCTAGAACATGTGAGATCTCCAAGAACCAGAAATCGTTTGGAGAAATTCCACTCAGATGAGGAGTTATTAAAATAATTAATATTTTTAATGGGTTTCTAAGTCTAAACTTAGGAAAATAAAAATATTAATGGGTATTAATAAGAATATGGGTGATAAACTTTTAAGTGACGAGGATCAAGTCTGTTTTAATCGTAGTCGTTGATTAGGGACTTAATCTTGGTCGTTGATTCATCAACAGGAAAAGTTTAAGAGGATGCTTGAGGGTTAGTTGGAGACACACGATGATTGATCAGTCGGTTCGATTTTTCTGGGGCAAGGTTTGCTGAGAAAGTCGAATGGGAGATCTGAGTTGCAACAGAGGGGCAGGGATAGTTGGGGTTGGAGGATCTTCTCCAGGACCCTGAATACACAATAGAGAGAGGCAGATAAATGCCGGAGGAGCCAGTGCAGTCCAAGGCAAGCTGACGCTAGGCCAGGAGGGCCCACACATTGCTTGACACAGTGCCAGCACAGGGGAAGAGTTGCCGTCCTGCAGAAGTCTGAATTCAGCCGGGGAGCAGCAGGATCAGTTGAGAAGGCTGACGTCAAAGCTCCAAGAGGCAGAGGAGGCAACATAGAGTTGATGCAGAGTTACAGTGTGCTCTGCGCAGGCCCACACAGCTACTGCGATGGGGCAACGCAGTTGTAGTCGGGGATAGTCAGTCCGGTTGTCGGATCGGAGGGATTTTTCCGGGTGAAGTGTGGTAATATCACATAGGGTTCCGCCAATATATTTGATCTTTGTAACTGGACAACCGAGAGGGCATCCATAGTTGTATTCAGAACTACCGTTTAATAATAGAAAACCCTTAGAGTTGTTGCACCGGTTTTTCCACATTGGGTTTTTTCCGGGGATTTTTGTCAAAAACTAACGGTGTCCCTTGTGTGTTTCTCGTATCTATTTCAGTTTATGATTTGTATGTCAGTGTAGTCTGCAATAGTGTTTTTCATCGCTGTTTAAGTAATTAAATAACTTGTTGAATAGAAAAACAAGTAAGAAATGATAAACCAGTGATTGCAGTAGGGTTTACGATGTGTAGATTCAGATAATTTCACATGGTATCAGAGCATTGCAGATCATAAGAGATTGAAGACATGGATTGGGAGATCCAACGAATTTGCTGCAGAGAAGCAGTTGTCGCGAGTGATAGCACTGTTTCAGAGGCAGAGTAGTTGGAGGAGTGACACAGAGCCAGAGAAGTGATGTAGAGGCTCACACAGTGCTTGCATTAGCATTTCGAGCCTGAAGAGGGTGACGTAGAACCCGAGAGCAGCTCATGCAGTGACTGCGTCAGCTCTCTGGGCCAGCGTAGAGCCTGAGAGGCTCATTTCAGTAAGTTGTCAAGGCTCGAGGAGCAACGCAGATTCAACCTGAGAAGTTGGTGGGACGCTGTTGTTGTTGGTGCAAAATAGTGTCTGTGGAGACAAAGTCGAGGTAGAGGGAGCCACTGCCTTGATAGGCTTCTAGCCATAGAAATCTAGATCCGGGGTGTAGCACCAAAGGAGGATTGTAGAGGAGTGATTTGACATTTGGCAGGAGGATTTCCGTGAAGGAAATAAGGATTCAGAGGGAGTCTAGAGGAGCTTGTTCCTTAGATGATTTCTATCACCAAAGAAATCCAGATCCAAGTCTTGCTGGATTAGCCACAGGAGAGGGAGAAGAGAGCCAGTCCTATATTTTTTTGAGCAGAGATGGCGGTCAATGGATTGAGTGATCAGGACAGATTGGATGGAGCATCCAATTTTGTCATCTGGAAGGCCAAGATCCTGGCAATCCTAGACAAACATTGAATCAAGGACTATATGCCTTGAAGGCAGTTGTTTTTTTGGTTGACGCTGATCCACTAAAGAAGTATGGGGAGGCCCAGGCAAAGGCCAAGTGCATGATTCTAGACGGGGTCAAAGATCATGTGGTGCCACACATTGCTAAGAAGGAAACAGCAAGAGAGATGTGGGAGGTGTTAACCACCTTGTACCAGGGGAATTCCGTTCAACAAAAGATGCTATTAGAAAATCAATTGAGACAGTACCAGATGCAGAAGGGAGATGATATCAATCCCTTCCTCGTCAGGTTGCAAGGGATTTGAGACCAATTGACTTTTGTGGGGTCTACACCAGATCCTAAGTTCATGGTCTAGATTACCCTAAATGTAGTCACCGAAGACTGGGATACATTTGTTCAGAGTATCTTGGGCAGAGCTTCTCATTCCAGTTGGGAGGAGATGTGGGTAGCTCTTCGACAAGAAGATATCAGGAGGTTGACCAAGGCAGGGAGTGGCGGCAGAGGAGTCTAGGTCAAGAAGGAGGAGGAGAAGGATGCAGATCTTGCATCATCGGGGGAACAAGGGAAACAAAATAGGAAGAAAAAGGATATCTCCAAGGTCAGATGCTTCACATGTGGGGAACTTGGACATTTTGCCACTCAGTGCCCTCGAAAGAAGGGTAAGGAGGAGGCTTTTGACTCGAAGGCTGCTGCAGCGAAAGCTTACAGGGAAGTTGAGGATGACGATTCTGCCATGAGTGCTCATGTGCCTCTGGAGAAGAGGTGGGGCGACATGGAGTTGTAGTTGAGAGGACTACATTGGGGGGTAGGATCCTTGAGGTGCCCAAACTCTTGGATCACATACGACTATGGGAGCCCTTAACGACAGTAGCAAAATGGCGGGTGTCAGTTGGTGTGAGGTGTGATGGAGCAACAGTGGCAGAGCTAGAGTGCCAAAGTATGAAGCAACACGGTAAATGTTGTAGCTGTGTGAGAGGCACAGAGCAGTTTGCAGCAGCATAGAGGGTTAGCACAGATTAGCAGCAGGGGTAGCTTCAGCATCACGAGGCATCCATATTGATCAGCATGTCAGTTTTTCGGTGAAGTTTCAGTTGCTTCTTAGCAGTTAGCAGTGGCAGTTCTATGGGCAACATGATGCAACATTTTGAGAGGGAGCTATTGTATAGATGTAGCAGTGATATTGGCAGTGTCATGGGTAGCAGTACAGGTTGCAGCAGTGCAGTGGATGAAGGGCATTAGGCCAAGCATCAGTAGCACAGAGGACTGATGCAGTGGATCAATGAGATGCTTCTATTTGTGAAGTATTACTAGAGCACATTCCTTGGTAAGAGGGAGTGTTGATTTTGAGTAGCATCGGATGTGCTCTAGCTCCAAAATTTTGTGGAGGGGCTAGAACACATGAGATCTCCAAGACCAATAAATTGTTTAGAGAAATTCCACCCGGATGAGGAGTTATTAAAATAATTAATATTTTTAATGGGTTCCTCAGTCTAAACTTAGGAGAATAAAAATATTAATGGGTATTAATAAGAATATGGGTGAGAAACTTCTTAGTGATGAGGATCATGTCTGTTTTAATCTTAGCCATTGATTAGGGACTTAATCTCAGTCGTTGATTCATCAACATGAAAAGTATAAGAGGGGGCTTGAGGGTCAGTTGGAGACACACCATGATTGATCAGCTAGTTCGATTTTTCTTGGGCGAGGTTTGCTGAGAAAGTCGAACAGGTGATTCGAGTTGCAATAGAGGGGCAGGGATAGTTGGGGTTGGAGGATCTTCTCTGGGACCTCGAATACACAGTAGAGAGAGGCATAGAAACGCTATAGGAGGAAATGCAGTCCAAGGGAAGCTGACGCTGGGCCAGGAGGGCCCATGCGTTGCTTCATGCAAGGGAAGAGTTGCCCTCCTGCAAAAGTCCGAATTCAACCGGGGAGCAGCAGGATTAGCTGAGAAGGTTGACGTCAGAGCTACAAGAGGCAGAGGAGGCAACGCAGAGTCCTAGTGTGCTGCACGCAGGCCCACGTAGCTACTACAAAGAGGAAACATAGTTGTAGCCGGGGATAGTCAGTCTGGTTGCCGGATTAGAGGGATTTTGCTGGGTGAAGTGAGGTAATCTCACTTAGGTTTCTACCAGTATATTTTATCTCTCTAACTAGATAGCCGAGAGGGCATCCAGAGTTGTATTCAGAACTACTGCTTAATAATATAAAACCCTTAGAGTTGCTGCACTAGTTTTCCTGCATTAGGTTTTTGCCTGGGATGTTTGACCAAAAATAACGGTGTCCCTTGTGTGTTTGTCTCATATCTATTTCAGTTTATGATATGTATGATAGTGTAGTCTGCAATAGTGTTTTTCATCACTGTTTAAATAATTAAGTAACTTGTTGAATGGGAAAACAAGTAGGAGATGGTAAACCAGTGATTGCAGTAGGGTTTCTGATGTGTAGATTCAGAAATTTTCACAGACAATGCATTCGCTACCACATTATGTTTGCCTTTGACATACTCTATGTCAAAATGGTAGGCTTGGGTTATGCTAACCCACTTCTGTTGTCTATCATTGCGGCCCTTCTGCCCCAGAAAATGGTGAAGACTATTGTGATCAGTCTTCACTCTAAACCTATTTCCAACCAAGTATTGTCGGAATTTGGCCAATGCATGCATAATGGCCAA
Organism: Pinus taeda; assembly: GCA_000404065.3. Classification (NCBI taxonomy): domain Eukaryota; kingdom Viridiplantae; phylum Streptophyta; class Pinopsida; order Pinales; family Pinaceae; genus Pinus; species Pinus taeda. Next base: position 45,173 of record APFE030264706.1, on the reverse strand, counting down.
CATCTCCTTATCGTAAATCGAGTAGAGCCTCTATTGCAGAAGGAGATTCCTGCTCTCAAAAGCGATGGGATGCCCACCCTGTGATAGTAACGAGCCCACACCTTCACCCAATGCATGACGCTCCAAGGTGAATGCCTGGGTGAATTTAGGGAGCGCCAATACTGGGCAACTACTGATCACCTCCTTGAGGTGAAATTAGGGTGCTCAAATGTTGCGTATGCCCTGTCTGTCCATTCGAATGCCCCCTTCTTGGTCAAATTAGTGAGGGGAGCTGCCAACTGTGAGAATCCCTTCACGAAATTCCTATAATAAGAGCATATGCCCACAAAACCCCTCAACTCGGTCACATTTCGGGGCACTGGCCAATCCCGGATGGCTCAAATTTTCTCCTCATGCCCTAAGTGTCCATTCAAATGCCCTCTTCTTGGTCAAATCAGTGAGGGGAGCTGCCAACTATGAAAATCCCTTCACGAAATTCCTGTAATAAGAGCATATGCCCACAAAACCCCTCAACTCGGTCACATTCCGGGGCATTGGCCAATCCCGGATGGCTCAAATTTTCTCCTCATGCACCTTCACGCCATCCTCTCCAATGATGTGCCCCAAATAGAGCATATTTGTTAACCCAAACTCACGCTTGGACAACTTAGCATAGAACTATTGCCCCTCCAAGATCTTGAGCACCTCCTCCAGATGTTGCAGGTGCTCCTCCCATGTCCTGCTATAGATCAATATGTCATCGAAGAAGATAAGGACATAGTGCCTCAACTTCCCATGGAATACATGGTTCGTACAGGACTGGAATGTGGCTAGCATGTTGGTTAGCCCAAAGGGCATCACCAAAAACTCAAAATGCCCATAATGGCAGTGAAATGTTGTCTTGGGGATACCTTGAAAACAAGTCTATCTTATCTAAATACTTAGATCCTCTAAGCTCATTCATCAACTCATTGGTCTGAGGAATGAGGTACCAGTTCTTCAACGTCTTCTTGTTAAGGGCCCAGTAATCAATGCACATCCTTAGCGTGCCATCTTTCTTCTTCACCAAGATAATGGATGAAGCGAAAAGGCTATAACGGGGCCTGATATGCCCCAACACCAACAAATCATTAATAGTCCTCTCGATCTCATCTTGATAAGCCTTGGGATGTTGGTATGGGGTCGTGATCACTGCCTGCACTCCTGGTTTGAGCTCAATTGTGTGCTCAAACCCCTTGTCAGTAGGTTGTCCCTGCAGAATGTCCCCAAACGCTGCTGGGTACCTGTATAAAATAGCTTGGACATCTGGGTGTGGTGGTTGGGGCTTACCCCCAGCACCAGATATCCTAAGCTCGACTGCCCACTCTATATCACCATGTCTCACATCAGCCTCCATCCTATGCGCTGACACTGTCTGTGGAGGGTATGAGTGCATGCCTCTCAATAAGACCATCTTCCCATCATGCCCCCTGAACTCCATCTCCAACTTCTTCCACTCAATAGCAACACGCCCAAGTGAGTATAGCCACTGCACACCAAGAACTATGTTGGTATTGGGAACATGAACCACAAAGAAGTGGTCCATCGTAGAGTAGCTCCCCATCACTACTGTCATCTCGGGGATGTATCTGGTGCACTACATGGTACAGTCTCCTGGTACCAAAACTGTTAACCTCTCAAAGGACTCTATTCATATGCCCCTCCTCTCCACAATTTGGGTATTTGCGAAATTGTGGGTAGCCCCACTGTCCATTAGTACTGAAACATGTTGCCCCTATACCATGCCCCTGAACATCAAGGTGAGGTACTTCGACACTTCCCAAAATGAAGCAATGACTCCTGCCTACTGGTGGTGGTGGGCCCCTACCTCCTCTCGCCATAGGTGGACCCACATCTCCAACATCTATCTCCTCCTCCACATCATCCTCTGTCTCACTATCAGAAAAAACCTCTATGAAGTTGGCCTTGCCCTTGTTACACCGATGCCCCGGTGCCCATGGCTCAACATTCTCTGACAGAGGTCCCTCCTAGCCTCATCATCCAACTGGCCACATCCTTAGGTGTCTCTCTATGGTGGGGCCCTAGTGTCTCTCTCCTTCTGTTGAAACACGGGTCTAGGGGGTATCTGCACTCTGATTCTGGGTAGAGCATCCTGCAAGTCCTGGGCTCTACCTATCAATTGGTGGGCCTATTGGACCTCACCAAGCCCCTTAGCGGTTCTACTAGTCCCTCCAAAAACATGAATACTCTCTTAGCCTCCGATAAATCTAATACTATCATTGACAATCTTAGAAACGCAGAGATATAGGCCTCAGCACTCCTTGCCTGCTTGAGTCATGTCATCTCTCCAAAGTGTTCCTTTGGGTCTCTCCTCTTAAAATTCTCTAGAACCCTTCGAGTGAAATCCTTATAAGTCGTAACTCCCGCATGTCCCATCGTGGTCAACCCATGGAACCACCAATCATGGGCTTCCCTCTCTAAGTGCAGTGTGGCAATTTTAAGTTCATCCAGCTCTGACATCTGGTTGAGTTGGAAGTAGACATCTAGCTTCTCAACCCATGCCCTGGTCGAGCTCTTAGGTGAGCCATCAAAATTTGGGAGGAATAACCTCCCCATCATGCGCTGTAAATCAATGCCATGTTCGTAGCCTCCTCCACTCTGCCCCCTGCTCCTATTGTTTCCATTAAGCTGACAAAAGTCCTTGAAGATGATTGCCTCTCTGAAATCAGGACCATAGAACTGATACTCCACAAAATAGTCTCCCATGGGCATCTCCTCCTACCCCTACGACCCTCCAGTATTTGATGCTAGAAATGTGGGGATTGTAGAAATTCCTTGTAGATTCAAACTACTAATTCTAATTTACTAAAAGAGTAGACTTCACTGTATTCTACTCATCAATGGAAACAATTAATTGATTGAGATATCATGAAGCATACAAGAGAAAGAATTCAATACATATTACACAATGATTTCCTGGGGAAAGCCACAACTAAAAACCCTTGCTATTTGTATATTGCATTAGTCAGAAAATATGAGAAGATTACAAATGTGAGGATTGTAGAAATTCCTTGTAGATTCAAACTGCTAATTGTAACTTACTTAAACAATAGAGTTTAATATATTCTACTCATCAATGAAAACAATTAATTGATCGAGAAAACATGAAGCATACAAGAGAAAGAATTCACTCAATAGATTACACAATGATTTCCTAGGGAAAGCCACAACTAAAAACCCCTGCTATTTGTATATTACATTAGTAAGAAAATATGAGAAGATTACAATGCTTTTCTCAAGCCCGAGAAACCTCTACACTATCTCTATCTGTCTCACTGCTTCCTAGACAAGCCTTGGCCAATACTTAACCAATTTTCCCCTTGCCCAAGTCCTTATTTCCTTACATTGTTTCCTTGGAAATTATCCCCTATTAATTAGGGAAATTCCTCAATTGGAATTGCACAATCCATCATAGGCCTTCCTTTGACTGCATGCACCACCTGTACAATTTGGATGATTATACAATTGATAGTACACTACCCTTGAATTCCAATCTCAACTAGGTAACTTTCAGATCACACATGTATGAGTTATTTATGGATGAATTATCAGTTAACTGGTTGAACGCATGAAGCAACACCCCACTATTAGACATCCTACTAGTTCCTCCATCAGTTGGAACTAGTTTAATTGCCTTTAACTCAGTCAAACTAAATTAATTAATTACAACTCAAAATAAACTCAACCAAGGCTCCTATAAAGTAGGAGACACTCTACATGACTCAAGTTAGACCCTCAACTCGAAATAACTGAACCAACTAAGTCAAATTAACTTATTTAACTCATACAAGTTCTCTTGTGATGTGGAATTACAAATTTTCTCCTAATTTAATCCAAGGGAAAATTAAATCAGGATTTTCATGTTGCATTTTCAATGCTCCCTCTCAACAAGAAAGGGATTATCAGATACCCCAATCTTGCCTATATGGAACTTGAATTTGCCTCTTGATAGTGTTTTAGTCAAGATGTCTACATCCTACTCCTCTATAGGAATGTACTGCAACAACATGATTCTCTTCTGCACACAATCTCGTAGATAGTGATACCAGATGTCGATATGCTTGGACCGATCATGAAAAACTGGATTCTCAAAGAGTTTGATACAACTCTGATTGTCACAGTAAATCACTGTGGGATCCATCTGCTGACCAAGTAACCCAACAAGGATCTTCCTCATCCGGAAAGCCTCACAAGCTGCTTGAATAGCAGCCATGTACTCTGCTTCTGTTGAACCTAGTGCAACTGATCTCTGCTTCCTTCCTGTTGTACTAAGAAACTGCTGAGACCCAATTCTGAAGATTCCCGCTGATGTGCTCTTCCTGTTTGATGGACTCCTTGCCTAATCTGCATCTGTGAAGCCTTGCAGCTTCACTCCCTCTTTTCGTTGTAGCAAATGCCAAACTGAGTGGTGCCTCTGAGATATCTCAGCACATGTTTAGCTACCTTCCAATAGAGTTTGGTTGGCTTAACAATTGTTTGACTAAGCTGGTTAACTGCAAAACATATGTCCGGTCGTGTGTTCACCAAGTACATAAGTGAACCCACAAACTGCCTGTAAATAGTAGCCTTTACCACTTCACTTGAAGTAACATCTTCCTTCCTCCATTTCCCTACTATAGGAGTCTCCATGGGTTTGTTGCTCTCCATGTGGAACTTCTTCGGTATCTTGTTGGAATACTTGCCTTGAGAGACAAATAGTTCCCCATCTCCTTGCCATACCTCCATACTGAAAAAATTATGCATGAACACCAGGTCCTTCATCTTGAATTCTCTTGCAAGATCCTCTTTGCAAGATTTGATCAGCTTCTCATCACCTGTTAGAATTAAATCATTGACATATTTGCTTCACTTTTGGTGAAGCCCAACCAAGTGAAATAGTTGTCCATCTTGTTGTACCAAGTATGAGGTGCTTGTTTCAATCCATATAACGTTCACTTGAGTCTGCACACATGCAACTCTTTGATGAAGGTCTCAAATCCTTCCGACTACGCTATGTACACCTCTTCCTCAATCATGTCGTTGAGGAAGACTATCTTCACATCCATCTAATGTATCTTCCATCCCATCTGCGTTGAAAATGCTAGAATAGATCTGATTGAAGAGTACCTTGCTAATGGAGCAAAGGTCTCCTCATAATAAATTCCCTCCACCTGAGAGAACCCCTTGGCCACAAATTTGGCCTTGTGTTTGTCAACACTCCCATATGTTGCTTGCTTCAGCATGTAGATCTACCTGGAACCTACCATTTACTTGTCCTCTAGCCTTGGGATAACTTCCCAAACACTCTTCCTAATAATGGAGTCATACTCCTCTACCATGGCATCAACCCATAATAGTTGTTGCACTACTTCATCGAATGAGGATGGATTAGTTTGTACAATCTCGCTCATCAGAGCCATGTAGCCAGTGTACCGATCTAGTGACCTCCTTTGCTTGCTCTATGATGTGGGTGCTCCCACATTCTCTCTAGCATCATGTATCAATTTATCAGCTTCTCTGGTGTGCTTCCTTCCATCCCTAGATGTCTTTGCATGAGGGGGTGCTTCCACTCTCTTCTCCTTTGCTTGTGGATGTTTCACATCATCCTTAGGTTCTTCCTTTGGAGCTAAAAGCTCCTCATCTACATGTAACTAAATATCCCTCTCAAGGGAATATCTCATGGCCTTCTCTTCATCGAACTTCACATCTCTACAAACAAATGTCATCCTGTGAGATGGCAGGTACACCCGATAGTTGTGAAGTGTGTCAGTGTACCCCACAAAAATACCCAACTCAGCTGTCGGTTTTAACGTTTTCCTTGCATCCTTGGTAACATGACAGAAAACAGATGAACCTTTGAAGTGTGACACATCTGGTTTCTTCCCTGAAAAATCTTCTTCTGGTGTACTCATCCCGAGAATCCGATGAGGACTCTTGTTCTGCACATATACAGATGTTTTGCATGCTTTAGCACACAAGTGAAAGCGTAGGCCCGATCATGTAACATCACCCCTGAAGGTCCCACAATAATTTTGTTCTTCCTATCAACCACCCCATTCTGATGTGGGTTATGGGGTTCTATTAACTCCTGTCGAATGCCTTCTGATGCATAAAATTTCTTGAACTCATTAGACACATATTCTCCACCTTTATCGCTCATGACAACCTTCACTTTCTTGACAATGTCTTTCTCAACAAGTGCTTTAAATTCACAAAATTTAGATAATGCCTGATCTTTCTTCTGCAAGAAGAAAACCCAGCGCTTACGTGAGAAATCACCTACAAATATCACATAATACCTGTGCTTGGTCGTGGAGGCTGTCGAGAACAGTCCACACACATTTGAGTGAAATCTTTCAAGGATTGCTTCCGCTCAATTGTCCTTATCATGAAAGGTGGCTTTGGTGTACTTCCCTAATGTACACCCTTTGTATGTATCTCGTTGCTCTAGTGCACCCTTGGGAAGTCCTGTAGAAATCTGTTGCACGATCTTCAAAGCTCCATGGTGCAAATGGCTCAATCTTCTATGCAATAATTCACCAATGTCTCAGCTCTGCACCTTCTCTACTTTCGTGCTCAAAGCAATACAGTGTTCTACATCCAACTTGTAGAGGTTCTTCACCTCATCCCCGATCCGCTTCACTTGTCATGTGGTTATGTGACGAAGGGAAGCTTTTCCTTTGCTGAATAGCACATCGTAGCCACGGTCTTCCAACATAGAAATTGAAACTAAATTCTTCTTCATACAAAGAACATACATGACATCTTTTAATGTGAGAGGAGAACCAGACTCCCTCTAAAAAGTAACAATACCAATGTCAGTGGCGCTATACCTTCTGTCATATCCCATCTCGATGTGCATTTGGAGGTCCTCCTCCAAGTCGCTGAAAAATTCTTTGTTTCCTGTCATATGGAATGAGGATCCACTATCCAGATACCACACACTACCCATCACCAATGTCACCATGCATGAAATGATGGTGAAATCCAACTCGAATTGTGAAGCTAGAGGTTCACCTACCACTCCTCCTGAGGGCTTATTGTCGGCCTTCTTGTGCGGACACTTTGTGGCATAGTGTCACAACTCATGACAGTGAAAACATTTAATCTTCGACAAGTCCTTCTTCTTGCTGCCCTGACTAGAATCCCCTTTGGATTGGGATTTCTTCTCTTTCCCCTGTTATCTGTATATTGCGTCAGTCAGAAAATATGAGAAGATTACAATGCTTTGCTCAAGCTCGAGCAACCTTGGTTAATACTTAACCAATTTTCTGCTTGCCCAAGTCCCTACTTCCTTGCGTTGTTTCCTTGGTAATTAGCCCCTATTAATTAGGGAAATTCCTCAATTGGAATTGTGCAATCCATCATATACCTTCCTATGACTGCGTGCATCAATTGTACAATTTGAATGATTATACAACTAATAGTACATTGCGCTTGAACTCCAATCTCAACTGGGTAACTCTCAGATCACACATGCATGAGTTATTTATGGCTGAATTATCAGTTAACTGGTTGAACGCATGAAGCAACACCCCACTGCTAGACCTCCTACTAGTTCCTCCATCAGGTAGAACTAGTTTAACTGACATTAACTTAGTTAAATTGAATTAATTAATTACAACTCAAAATAAACTCAACCAGGGCTCCTATAAAGTAGGATACACTCTACATGACTCAAGTTAGACCCCCAACTCGAATTAATTGAACCAAGTCAAATTAACTTAGTTAACTTGTACAAGTTGTATTGTGATGTGGAATTACAATTTTTCTCCTATTCAAGGGAAAATTAAATCGGGATTTTCTTGTTGCATTTTCAACAGGGATGGTTTATATGGGTGGTGTGCTAGAAAAAAAGAGTACGTTGGGTGAATTTGTTGCCTGGTCATGCGATGTACCTGAGCCTTCACCCAGATGAATTTCCCCCTAAATCCCCTTTCCCTTTTTGTTGTTGTTGTTTTGCTACCTCAATTCATCAATGTACCTAGACAAATCATTGGTGGCCTTCAAAAGATGTTGAGAAAACTCCTTACTCATCTTATCTCTCTCATTATCCCCCATATCTGGCCTCTCAACCTCCAGCTCTACAATTATTGGATTAGGAGTAATTTGTAGTTGCCTTTCTCTGCTTCTATACCTTTGCGTCCTGTAAGTGGCGTTCTACTTATCTTCTGGTGTCATAGACTAATAGTTGCTCCCACAAGTTGTGCCAAGACTATGAGCTCTGATACCATTGCAATATCCCTAAGGAAAATTAATAGTGATAAACAAAGCATGCATAGCAAAAATACCCACAAAAATTTCGCACAAATTAAACACCAGGAAATGCTCCAAAAACTGTGTTGATCTGAGCTATTTTTTTATAAATAGATGGGGTACAATAGAAGCTCGGAATGTATGCACCTGGGCTTGCCCAAGGCAAGCTAACTAAGCCCAAATGATTAAATCAGTTGCTCCAACTGCTAGGTAGTTGCCCCCACAATAGCTCTGTGCTGGCCCTTCAAAAACTGAAGTGTTGGCTGCAAAGAATGGCTGATTTGACCCTCTTCTAGTGCTCAAAAGTTTTTGGGAAATTAACCCCAGACTCCTCTCCAATAACCCACCAAAACCTAGGAAGGGTTTGGCCTACTTCCAACCACCGAAATTGACCCCAATTTCAGTGTACTCTCCAATTGACTGGTAATTTCGGCCCACCTGAAGATTCATCTGATTCAACCATCCAAAATGATATAAAATGCCAAGGCTTGACCCTTTCCGGAAAATTCCCCAATTCCCCAACTCAAATCTGTGCCCCCAATCGTCACCCTCTAGCTCCCACGTGTGCCCAGGAAAGTCTCCTCTGTAGGTCCACGTAGTCATCTAGATGGCTGCTTTGCTCCAGCAAAACTCCTCCCGGATTTGGCTAATCTCTCCCTCAAAAAATCTAGCAAATAGTGTGGTAATACTCCCCCATAAACCTTAGCCAAACTTCAGTGCTATGTTGGCCTCTCCAAGCAATTCGTACTCCCCAATTGCGCCCTGGAAACTGCCATGAAACCACCATGAAATTGCCTAAAACTAATGCTAAAGAGGCTCACAAGGAGATTGACCCCCCTCCTTGTGCTGACACTCTAAGTCCACCGAAGCAAGGGATGAGAAACTCGCTTGAGAATCTCGGTTGCAGACTCGGCTAAACAACTCAAGCATGTTGGGTGCAAGTAAATGTTAAATTTTCAAAAGGCCCCTATACCTGCCATCCTTCTATTTATAATTCCCTCCTTGTCTCCTCATGTAGGTCCCTCCATCTAATATTTCGGCCTCCTCACCTTAGCAATTCAACTTCTCTCCAAAGGGGGTGCGTATTTCATGAGGTGAGGGGGTGCCCCCCACATTCCACTAACAAAATAATATCGACCTCCCTTCTCCTAAGTATTTCCTCCAAAAATATGTGGGTCCCTCACAATAGCCAAAAGTGCAAAATTGTGAATCTTCTTAGCAAAATTCATTTTAGGAAGGGATATGACATAAATAACTACTACTATTCATTGATGAATTTATTTAAATAAATACCTATCTAATCCTAACCTAATTGTGCAAAGGATTGCTAACTGAAGTCATATTTCTTGTGCATCTAATCAATGATCACACTAGGACTACAAAATCTTCACCTATGTTTGATGACAAACCAAAATAAGGGAATTGTGGTCACCTTCATGATGCACGATGACCCTTCTCTCATTTTGCCTCTGTTGAGCTGGGGGAGTTCAATTTTCATGAATTCAAACAACATCCATCCAATTTGGCGTCTCTTCATATCTCCCTTTCTAAGATTTGATCCATCCAATTGTAAATAGCACATCCTTGTGTTTATAAAATAAATGGTGGAAAAAACAAAATTACTAGGTATATGCATGAAAACTAGGGATGTATCATCTTCCTCAATTTGTTGGTTATCATTGAAATGTGAAAGCTTATCATTGTTGTTAATGGAAACATCCTTTTGCAACATGGGAATATTTGTCAGAATATTGAGATAATGTATTAAATTGGTGCCCCTGATTTCTATGGAAATCAATGTTCATTGTTGTATGAGGACAAGGCTTGTTATTGACAATGAGATGATAAAAAATTCTTTTACTAGGCTGATCAATAGATACAACGATCACCTCTTTATTTTGATCCTTCATGGCTGTGATATTCAAGTAAATATAATCGCAAAGAATCAGCCAATGATATCACCCTCTTTGTCTTCCCTCTTCATTATTGCAAGTTTCACTATCATGGATGAGTTGATTATGAGGAAGGAAATTCATGCTAGTTATATTTTACCCAAGTCATTTGAATTCGTCAGCAAATCCTTGATTGGAAAACCCAATATGGTCATATCAAAATTAGAGTCATGTCAAATTGATGTGAAAGTACATGATGCAAGACTCGCCTCATTATCATTCCTTTCATGGTGGTGCATAATGTTGTGACATTCAAAGGTTGGCCTATTTCTCTTTTTGACAGTACAGTTGCTGTTGAGACTCATTAAAAGAACATGTTGCAAAATTAGTTATTCTAATGCCGATTTGGCAATTTTAACTAGAAAAAATAGAGGAAGATGGAAAGAAATATATTATTACTATCGGGTGACTTTGGTTGCTTCCTTAAGGATCACTTACTTTGTACCAATGATCTGATTTCTGTTCAGACCTCAGTCCCTCATTTCACCGATCAATTCCCTGCACTCAAACAACTACACAACTACATGTCATATGATCAGCTAGTTTTGACTTTATAGAAAATTGGCTCAAAAGAATACAAAATGAGGCAACATGGAATTCTGGAAAGAGCATTGTGTCAAGCTTCTTGTTATTGCATTTTAGATGGCGAGAAATGTTAAATTGAAATTGTTGTTCATGCAACTGAAACATTACAATGAATGATATGCCAAAAAGCTCTTGTAGGAAAATAAACAAAGTTACAAATTCACTAGTTTACATATTTTTTTTATACAATGGAAGTGGAGAAATATTGTGCAATTCACGGCATTCATCATAAACATATCCTGTTAAGTCACACAACATTTCGCATAAATTGTCATGAAACACAAGGGTATATTGCCAATACTTTCACAGAAATATGCAACTCTATACATGGAAGGAAGAAAATCTGTACACATCACATGTAAAAAATTGTTGTTTTGATATGTGTCAGATTCCTGAAATTTCCGTGTTCGAGAGTTAAATGCAAAACAGAAATTTCACCTCTATCCTAGATGTTTTTTAGATCTTAACCCTATGAATTTTGATTCTTAGGGATGCTCTAAAATATAAACAAAACAACAGTAGCTACAGATAATATTTCAATACTTAACACCTGCAAACTTCAAGGGAACTGAAGAGAATAGATACTGAAGTGTTCTAATAAGTTTTAGCTAGCGAGGGCAAACTTATCATGCATAAACCAGATTTGAAAACACTTATTTACAGATGTAAAGCAAGAAACAACCTTATCTTCAATTGTAAGTTAAATCATCGAACATAATCACCCTTTGCTAATGTCAAATTGAGAAGTCATATAACATTGATAATTATGAACCACGAAGAATATAGATGGCTGAAAATTAAAATTGCAATTTATACACATCTTAGATAGTTGAAAACTTCATATATATTGTAAATATGAAATTCATGTACATATCTTTGTCGCAAAATCTAGCAAGCCTTGGAAAGGGGTAACCTACAAGGCTAAAACTAGACCAAGAGACAACAATGGGGTAATGGCCCACTGTCACCATAGCCAAAAACCCTTGATCTTTATGGATTTTAATTGATGGGAGAAGTCTCGGTATGTGAGAAGGTCACCTAATAAGTATTCTAAAGTTGAGATACAAGGTGACTCAAAGAGGTCTTTTACAAGAAAGACACAATTTTAGGTTCAAGGCTTTAAAAGGAGGCAATTTGCTTTCTTGATAAAAATCTATAGAACGCAATCTAAGGCCAAGGGTTTGATTAATTGGTTGAGAGTTGGAAAGACCCAGGGATAAGATGCAAGAAAAGGGTATCCAATAAAGATTTTCAATGGAACAAAGGCACATGAAACCATTAAGCAAGCCTCCAAGTTGAAGCACAATACAAACTAGGGTTTTACCTTAGGGCAAACAACTAGGGGAAAAAATTATGGATAAGATTGAAGTGGATGCCCCCCAAAAGAAGAGATTTTGTGGAAAATACAATATTGATGTTTAGGGTCTCCAATCCCCAAAATATACTCACCTAGGGATTCACACTAAGCTTTAGTTGGTGAGTGTATCCTTGAAGAGGCTGAAATCAGAACAAGAAAAATTTATCGATGAAAGAAGAGTTTGTTCACCATTAAAGTAAGGCAGTACCTTATTCCTTGGGTTTATGGAGTTCGTGATGTGTTATATCATTCAAAGGTTTTGTAAGGAGGCTGAAATTTTGATGCCCTAGCAACAAGTCTTCAAACTATATTATCTATGTAATGGAAAATAGACTTTTCATGGGAGAGTTTAGTCAAGTTCACCACTAGGACATTTAATTTACATGTTATGTATAAGTAATGTATGCAATAGATTATCTTGATAACATTCTATATATATTCAACAACTTAGGGCACAATTAGCATAACCCAAAATCAACATTATTCGATATATTAGAGATATAGAAAGAAAATGTTCAACAACAAGTACACTTACAAGATAACATACAAAAACGTTCATCCACTGATCCAAGCTCCAAAGAAAAGAAGGTCGGATTACTCGAATAGGCCAAAATTCTGAAGTGTGTGATGATGAGATACAACAATGATCTCTCCTCTATTTATATGAGGAGTCGTAAAGTAATTTTTAGCCTATATGAATGGAGGCTTTTGTGAGTAGAATAATTTACACAATTATTTTTCGGATGCATCACATAAACGAGTTGATTGTCAACATGTTTTGAACCATCAAATGCAGCTCATATCAGATCCAACAAGGTTTCAAAAGAGGCAGAATTCTAAGTCAAACAAAATTTACCATTAGAAAAAAGTCTAAATTTAATAAAAGTAAAAAATATAACCATTAAGAAAATAATAAATTTAATAGAAGCTCTTAATAAATAAATATTAATTAGGTATTAATATTATATTATTATGAATTATAAACCAATAACATATACATAAATAAATTTTTACGACTACCTAAATAATAGTTACATAAAACTAAAGATAATTATAAGGATAGCAAGGGTAAATAGAATTACGACTAAATATATAACTATAATAAAAAGTAAAAGAAGAAAGTCAAAAGCCCATAATACAACGAGGAATATAAATACAAATAATTTTTATATAATTAGATTAATAAATAATAATATTCTAACCTATAATAATAGATTACATAAAACAAAATACAATGGAGGATAATATAAATATTTTAATATATTTAGATATTATAAAATAATAATATTCTAACCATTATAAATAATAGATTTATAAACAATATTTAATGAGGGATATAAATATAAACATTTTAATATAATAGATATTAATAAATATATATTCTACCACATAATAATAGGTTATATAAAACCAAAAGGTTAGATTTGAATTAAATATATATTAAAAAAATATCAGATTAGATATTCTATGTATTATATTATTTATTTTTCTAATAAATTATTATTAATTAATACCCAATTATTACTTATTAAGAGCTTTTATTAAATTCATTATTTTCTTAATGGTTATATATTTTGACTTTTATTAAATTTATGACTTTCCTAATAGTTATTTTTTGAATTTTATTGAATTTATTCTTTTTTCTAACAGTGTTTTTTTTCGACTTAGATTTCTTCCTCTTTTTAAACCATGTTGGATTAGATTTTGTTCATCTAATCTAATTGTCCTGATGATGAACTACATTAGATGGTTCGAAACACATTGACAATCAACTTGTTTATGTGATGGATTTGGAAGACAATTGTGTAAATTATTCTACTCACAAAAGCTTGCATTTATATAGGCTAAAAATTACTTTATGACTTCATATAAATAGAGGAGATATCATTGTTGTATCTCATCATCACACACTTGAGAATTTCAACCTGTTGGAGTAATTCGATTTTCTTTTCTTTGGAGAATTTGGATCTATTGATGAATTTTGACATTTGGAACTAAAATGTTTGTCTTCAGAGCTATTCTTTGGATTAGTGGATGGAAGGTTTTGCATATTATCTTTTAAGTGTATTTCTTGTTGAATATTTTCTTTCTACATGTCTAATATATGGAATAATGTTGTTTTCGTGTTATGGTAATTGTGCCCTAATTTGTTGAAGATATATTGAAGGTTATCTAGATGATCTATTGCATGCATTACTCATACATAACATGTAAATTGAATGTCTTAGTGGTGAAATTGACTATGTTTTCCCATGAAAAGTCCATTTTCCATTGCATAGATAATAGTTTGAAGTCTTGTTACCAGGGCATCAAGATTTCAGCCTCCTTAGAAAACCTTTGGATGATATAACACATCATAGACTCCATAAAGCCAAGGAATAAGGCATTGCCCTACTTTAATGGTGAACAAACTCTTCTTTCATTCATAAATTTTTCTTCTCCTAATTTCAGCCTCTTCAAGGATAAACTCATGAACTAGGGTTTAGTGTGAATCCCTAGGAAATGAGTATTTTGGGGATTGGAGAGCCTAAACATCAATATTGTATTTTCCACAAAATCTCTTCTTTTGGTGTCATCTACTTCAATCTTATCCATAAATTTATTTTCCTTAGGGTAAAACCCTAGTTTTTGTATTGCTTCAACTTAGAGGCTTGCTTGAGGGTTTCATGTGCCTTTGTTGCATTGAAAATCTTTATTGAATACCCTTTCCTTGCATCTTATCCCTGGATCTCTCCAAAACTCAACCAATTAATCAAACCCTTGGCTGTAGATTGCCTTCTCTAGATATTTATCAAGAAAGCAAATTGCCTCCTTTTGGAGCCTTGAACCTAAAATTGTCTTTCTTGTAGAAGACCCCTTTGAGTCACTTTGTATCTTAAGCTTAGAATACTTATTCGTTGACCTTCTCACATACCAAGGCTCGATGATGAATCACATTAGATGGTTTGAAACACATCGGAAATCAACTTGTTTATGTGATGGATCTTGAAGACAATTGTGTAAAATAATTTTTAGCCTACTAGCCCCTAAAACAATAAAGTAATGTGCTAGTAATAGGCTAGGTCACAAGCCAACCTAGTAGCCAATGAAATAAACTAAAACTAGCCCACATGTGTGAGCTGTAGGAGAGAAAAAACTGGCATCGTCCACGCATAGGCTTGCCTAAGGCAAGCGTTGAGGGCTCGGGATGCCATGATGTGAGTAGAGGCCCTCTAAAATCACCTCCTAGGGGTTGGCCCTTAGGTCTTTGTTATTCACCCTCCGTGGACCCCAATTTTCATCTTGGGGCACAACATTTGTCTCACGGGTCTTCGGGTGGTCTAATTCCTGTCTTTGCTTCAACGTTGGGGGATTTTAAGGTGTTGTTAGCCCTCCCATGTCTCAAGGTGTGAGACCATCCTCTTTTAGGCCCTAGATCAACTACCATCCCTCTAATAGTATTAAGCCAGCTAGGGTTATGTTTGGTCCAAGTGCATCATCCCCAAAATATCATCAATGAAGGGAAAAGTGTTGGAACATTGTGGGTGTTGGAGTTGCCCAAGGATGCATATGATGCTTTGCTGCTACTTAGATACCCATGGCTCTCAACGCTTCACCTATGGGTGTCAATATATTCTGACCCCAGTTAAGTTGCGTAGGCCATAATGTGTAACCACCTGACAATTACATATAGTATCCAGTGCTACAACCTTCTTTTTTTTGGTAGGTAAGCACCCACGAGGGATTTGAACCAGTGACCTATCGCAAGGAGTGCCTTAATAGTGCACCCATTCACCGTCAATCCAAAGTCCCATGGGCACGAGTGCCACAACCTTCACCATTAGGTACAATAATATTTTTTGCATCTAAGTGAACCATGCTTGAATGTAAAGGGCGATTTGGCACTTCAAATAAGGCTTCCCTTCCAAAATTAGGTCATTGACAGAGAGTGTTCCATTTATTAGAAGGTTTCACAGCATTAGGTGTGGTAGGATGCAATGGTGGAGTACAACTCCATCATGAACAATGATGTATGGGAGGTCGTGCATAGACCAGTGGACAGATTAGTAGGTTGGTCTCAATGGATCTATAAGATCAAGTATGTTGCAGATGGCAACGTGGAGAAATATAAGGCTAGGTTTGTGGCTAAGGGTTATGCACAAAAGGAAGGCATAAACTACGAGGAAACATTTGCCCTTGAGCACTTTCGTCAGGGTCATGATATCTCTAGCAGTGCAGATGGGATGGAAGATTCACCAGATGGATGTCAAGACAACTTTCTTGAACAAGGTGATAGAAGAGGAGGTGTATATCGAACAACCAGATGGATATGAGACACATGGGAGAGATACACATGTTTGAAAGTTGAAGAGGGCACTATATAGATTCAAACAAGCTCTCAAAGCATGGTATGGTCGGATTGAAAACTACTTACAATATGATTCTAAAATCTACTATATGATGATAGGAGGTGAGCTGCTCATTCTTGTACTTTATGTGGATGATCTATTCTTGACAATATCACCAAGGCTCATAGAGAACTGCAAGAGGGACTTGGTAGCTAAGTTCGAGATGAAGGATTTGGGATTGATGCATTATTTCCTAGGATTGGAGGTATGGCAGATAGATGGGAAGATCTTCCTTGGACAAGGGAGATATGTTGAAATTTTCTAAGTCTATCAATTGGAAACTACTTGTTAATTCTGAACAAGTTATTTAAAACATATACATACCAAAATAAACACAATACAGTCTCAACATCTACAGATCAACAATTGAAAGACAACAAACACCCAAGTGACACCGTTATTTTTGGACAAATGTCGCCGGAAAAACCCAATGCAGGAAAACCAGTGCAGCTATTCTGAGGGTTTATTATTATGTTGTATTTCCTTGAGTACAATTGGGTGCCAAACTGGCTCACTCGACGGAGAAAAATATCTGGCAGCAATACCTCTATGTTCGGAAACAGGTATTCAGAAAACTTGTGCCACGAAACCCTCTCCAGCGACTTTGAAGCTCTGCGCTGGCCTTTCTGGCCTTTGCGTCATCCCCAAACCCCTCTGCGTCAGCCCTCTGAGGCACCGCGCAGCCTCTGGGACCCTCTGCATCACTCTCTCTGCCCTCTGCGTGGATGACTCAGTCCCTCTAGGCTCTACGATGTCTCTGCTGGGCTCTGCGTGGCCTGCTCTGGTTGCTGCTTCTCGCTCTCTGCTTTTGCACTGGTCTCTCGGCACTGTCTTTGCCTCTTTGTCCAGTACCCACTGCCCCTCGCTGCTGATCACTGATTCGACTTTGCTTAGCAACCTCGCTTTAGCAAGCTGCAAAATGAATGACTGATCACTCTGGTGTATCTTCTAACTAACCCTCAAGCTTTCTCTTATACTTTTCCCTGTTGGTCCTTCAACGGTCGAGATTACATCTCTAACCAATGGCTAAGATTGGATTTGACTTGATCCATGACTTTTGGAACCTTCTAACCCAGTTTTATATTAATACCCATTAATATTTTATTTAACCTAAGTTTAGACTTAGGAACTCCATTAAAAATATTAATTATTTTAATATCTCCCAAACCAGTTAGAATTTGCCCAAAGCATTTTCTGGGTCTTGGAGATCTCATGTGCTTTAGCTTCACCACCAATTTTCATGGCTAGAGCACATCCTATGCTACCCGAAATCAACACTCCCTCTTAGTGAGGATTGTGCTCTAGTAACACTCCACACTGAGCATCACTTTGATTATCTAGCGCTGGTACCTGTGCTGATGCTAGGCCTCCCTGCCCAACATCCTCTGCATTGCTGCATCTTGTACTGCTGCCCATGGCCCTCACTGCCATTGTTGCATTCGTACGACAGCTCCCTATGCATCCATGCTACTGCTAGTCCATCCTCCCGGCACTGCATCTGCACTGCAACCCCCTCTCATCATGTTGCATTGTGCTACTGGATACTGCTACTACATTGCAACTTAGTTATTAAGAAGTAAGTAACTGATCCACCCAACTTCTAACATCCTTGTCAGGCTAGAAACACTCGCGATGCTGAAGCTCTCTTTGTCGCTAACAAGTGCTCCCTCTATTGATCTCTGCGCTGCTGCAACAACTCCCTACATCTTGCACCGTTGCAAACCTATATGTGCCATCCTGCACCGTTGCAACACTCTCGTTGCTTTCGCACTATTGCACCCTGCTAGCCTCGCGCTGCCTGGGGACTCCTACACTGTAGCATTGTGTGCCGCTTCAGCCGCATCCATCTCTACGGACATCTGCCAACCCTGCTACTACTCTTCGGGGCTCCCGTAGTAAGGTATAATCCAAGAGGTTGGGTACCTCAAGGATCCTACCCCTCATCGCCTGTAGTCCTCCTGACTCTAGCTCGATGTCTCCCCACCTCTTTTCTAGATGTGCATGAGCACTCCTGGCACAATCGTCATCCTTCTTGGCTTCTTTCTCTGCCTTCACTGGCGCTGCCTTAGAGTCAGACTCCTCTCCCTTCTTCTTCTTCCTCGGACATTGGTTCGCATAGTGACCCAGTTCCCCACAATGGAAGCGCTTGACCTTGGAGAGGTCCTTCTTCCTCTTCCCCTGCTTTCCCACAGATGCTAGAGCTGCATCCTCTTCCTCTTCCTTCTTGAGCCGAACTCCTTTGCTGCTACTTCCCACCTTGCTCAACCTCTTGATCTCCTCTTGACGAAGAGCCGCCCACAATTCTTCCCAATCTGAAAGATTCGCCTTGCCCACTATACTCTGGACAAATGTCTCCCACTCCTCGGAGACTGCATTAAGTGCAGTTCTTACCATCATCTCTTGATCCGGCGTGGCCCCTATGGAAGTCAGTTGGCCCCGGATCTCCTTCACCCGCCCAAGGAAGTGATCTATCTGCTCCCCCTTCTGTATCTGGTATGACCATAGCTGATTCTCAAGTAACATCTTCCTCTGCATGGAAGTATGTTGGTACAACGTCTTCAACGTGTCCCACATTTCCTTTTTCGTCTCCTTCTTGGCAATATGTTGGACCACATGATCCTTGACCCCATCAAGGATGATGCATTTTGCCTTAGCCATTGCCTCCTTGTACTTCTCATTAGCTATCGGGTCAACTGGGATAACCATTGTCCTCAAGGCGAAGCCCTTGATGCGATGTCTATCTAGAATGGACAAGATCCTGGCCTTCCAGACCACAAAGCTGGACGCCCCATCCAGCGTGTCTTGATCCCTGAGTCCATTCACGACCATCTCTCTACTCTTATGTCGACTCCTCCGAGTCTCTCTACTTCCCTCTGGAAATTATCCTTTCAACTCCTGCTAAGTCTCTCTCCTTCCCGCCTAGAAGTTCTCTGCTAGACTCCCTCTGAGTGTTGATTTCCCTTCTGGAAATCCTCTTGCCATTCATCAAGTTGCACCTCCCGATCTTCTGTGCACCCACAACACTGTTCTGGATTCCTTGGCTAGAAATTCGCCTCGGTAGCAAGTCCCTTTAGCTTGGTTTTGCCCTATAAGGTATTGTTTTGACTACGATACCCCACCAGCTTTGTTCCCGCAAACTGCCCATAGCTTCCTATGACCCAACAACTAAAGGACTGAGCCTCTAAGCTCTGCGCAATCCCGGCACTGGAAAAACACCTCCCTCAGCCAACTATGTCAACCCTCCTAGATTTTGCGTGGATCTGTGTGAGCCTCTCTCTGCCCTCCTCAGCCTCTACGCTGGCGTTTCTCTGGCCTGAACTAATGACGTAGTCCCTCTGTGTTAACCCTTCTTGTGTCGCTTGTGCAAGGATCAACTTTTGTCACTCGGGACAGTTGATTCTGCTTTAAATGCTCTCCTGTGATTTGCAACCACGTTTCGATACCATGTTGAAATTTTCTAAGTCTATCTGTTAGAAAATTAATCTGTGTTTTGCTAGTTTATTTCTTCTACTTGTTAATTCTGAACAAGTTATTTAAAACATATAAATGCTGAAATGTTAATTTTAGGTATGTTCTATGCTTAGAACAATTTATTTCAATTTCATAGTTAGCTCAATATTTTTAACATATTAACAATCACATCAACATTAAAGTAAACTGCAAATAGAACATAAACATAAATCGCAGAAGACAAGCCAGGACAAGAGGACATAAGATGTGGCAATAGCCAGGGACAAACCCCAATGTGGGGAAACCTATCATTGCGCTGCATCTCGTCATTATGCTGCACCCATCATCACATCGCTGGACCTCATGACGATGCTGTACACATCATCACATTGCTGGACCTCATGACCATTCTATACAGATCATCACATTGCTAGACCTCATGCCTATGTTGTACACATCATACTGTTGCACCATTTGCTTGCTCCATCAAACTTCATTGCTGTCCCAAGTATCATTGCTGCACTTTGTTGCACCATGTACTAGCTGTCCCATTTAGACATGTTGTACCTTGCTGCTCCATGTACTAATTGTCCTACCTAGACATGCTGTACCTTGCTGCTCTATGTACTAGCTGTCCCATCTAGACATGTTGTACCTTGTTGCTCCATGCACTTGCTGTCCCATCTAGACATGTTGTACCTTGCTGCTCCATGCACTAGCTGTCCCATCTAGACTCGCTGTACTTCGCTGCTCCATGTACTAGCAGTCCCATCTAGACATGTTGTACCTTGCTGCTCCATGTACTATTTCATGTACTTGTTTTCCATGTATTGCATCATGTACAACTATACTGTTGTCTCACTGTAACACCCACAACACACATAGATTTCCATGTTGTCACCTACAACACAGCATTGAGGGCAGTTTAGAAATTCTCCTTGCTATGCTATAGTATTCTCTTCCATGACTGCGCTAAGGTTGATCAGGGATTCTTCATTAGGGCAGCGTAGAGCCTAGGGCAGTCCCTCTAGATAGTGTAGAACCTTTCTCCATTAGGGTAGCGTTATCCCTTAGGATCTCTCCTCCTACTAAAACCCAAAGACAAGTAGAGAGGAAGAGATCCCAAGTGAGTGTGTCTAAATGACTTTCAAGGCACCTCTATTTATACTAAAACGTTGAGCACATATGGGGTTTATTTGGTTGCTGGCCGACCTTGACGAATTGTCCCATAACACAAATAGATTCATATCTCCATGAATACTTAGCGGAATCGGATGATATTTAGATCAATCCTACACCTCTCGATGAGAGGGATCCAAGAAAAATATCGGCTAGCATTAATAAGATGACCCACATGGAGTTTGGCCCTAGTTGCCAATTTTAACATGAAATAGACACAATACAGTCTCAACATCTACAGATCAACAGCTGAAAGAAAACAAAAACACAAGTGACACCGTTATTTTTGGACAAATGTCCTCGGAAAAACCCAATGCGGGAAAGTGGTGCATCTATTCTGAGGGTTTATTATTATTCATTATTTCCTTGAGTACAACTGGGTGCCAAACTGGCTTATCTGACAGAGAAAAAGGTTGAAGTTTCTAAGTCTACCAGTTAGAAACCCTCCATGCACTTTGATGATTTATTCCTACCTACTTGTTCCATTACTTAACAAGTTATTTACAATGTAAATACTGAAAATAAACACTAGTGCATGCTCAACATATTACAGAACATCAACTGAAGGAAACAAATACAAGCACATAAAATTACGCCGTTATTTTTGGACCAATGTCCTTGGAAAAACCCAATGCGGGAAAACCGGTGCAACTATCTGAGGGTTTTCTAATTAAGCAATTTTAGAGTACAATCTAGGTGCCAAATCTGGCTTACCCAACAGAGAATGTCCTTGGCAGTAGTACCTCTCAGTCTGAGAAAAAATGTCTTGGCTAAAACCCTGGATAAACCCTTCGGCAGCTCCTCAGCTCCAATCTGCCCCATAAACCTGAGCGTTTGCCTTTCTGGACATCGTCAACCTCTCTCTGCCTAGCACTGGCCCTGCGTCACCCTGAATGGGCTTGTGTGAGCCTCAGGAGGCTCTGCGTCAGGCTTCTGGCCCTCTACATCAGCTATGCTGGCCTCTTTGAAGCACTGAGCAGCCCCTGGATGCCTCTACGTGGCCCTGCTTGAGCCCTGGTTGCTACTACGTCACTCTCTCTGGCTCTTGCGTTGATCTGTGACACTATCTCTGCCTCTTTGTCACTCTGTACTCACTGCCCCTCAGCTGCAAATCTGATCACTGATTCTATCTCTCTTAGCAAACCCTGCTCTAGAGAATAGAATTACTGATCATCTAGTGTGTTCTCCAAGTGACCCTCAAGCCTCCTCTTATACTTTTCTCGTTGACATATCAACGACCGAGATTAAGTCCCTAATCAATGGCCAAGATTAGATCTGGTTTGATCCATGTCTTTTGGACAATTCTAACACAGTTTTATATTAATCCACATTAATATTTTACTTTCACTAAGTTTAGACTTAGAGACTCCATTAAAAATATTAATTATTTTAATATCTCCTGAACTGTTTAGAATTTGCCCAAACCCTTTCTGGGTATTGGAGACCTCATGTGCCCCAACCTCTCCACCAAATTTCGTGGCTAGAGCATATCCGATGCTACCACAAATCAACACTCCCTCTTAGCAAGCACTGTGCTCTAGTAATACTCCTCACTGAGCATTACTCTGATCATCCAGCATCGGTCCCTGTGCTGCTGTTAGGCTTGCTGCCCAGCATCCTCTGCATTGCTGCATCCTGTACTGCTACCCATGGCCCTGCCACTACCACTGCTGCATCCATACTGCAACTCCCTCTGCATCCGTGTTGCTGCTGGTCCTTTCTCCCAACACTGCATCCACACTGGAACTCCTATCATCATGTTGCATCGTGCTGCCCACTGCTGCACTGCAACTCAGTTATTGAGAAGTAACTGATCTCCCAACTCTGACCTCTCTGCTAGGCTAGAGACCCTCCTGATGCTGAAGCTCCCTCTATCGCTGACAAGTGCTCCTTCTCTGACTTTTGCGCTGTTGCAACAACTCCTTGCATCTCGCACTGTTGCACACCTCTTTGTGCTATTCTGCACTGGTGCAACACTCCCGTGCCTCTCGCACTGCTGCAGCCTGCTAGCCTCGCGTTGTCTCGGGACTCCTGCACTGTAGTTCTCTCTGTTGCTCCATATGCATCCATCTTGTTGAAGTTTCTACTTTTACTTAGTTTAGAAATCCTTCATGCACTTTTTCTGATTTATTCCTACCTACTTGTTATTTTTCTTTAACAAGTTATTTACAAAGTAAATACTGAAAATAAACATCAGTGCATGCTCAACATATTACAGATTAGCAACTAAAAGAAACAAGAACAAACACACCACATGACACCATTATTTTTGGACCAATGTCCCCGGAAAACCCAATGCGGGAAAACCGTGCAACTATCTGAGGGTTTTCTTATTAAGCAATATCAGAGTAATCTCTGGGTGCCGAAACTGGCCTACCCAATAGAGAATTTTCTTAGCAGCTATACCTCACAATTTGAGAGAAGAAATCTCCTGGATGAAACCCCGGAAAATCCTTCTGGCAGCTCCTCAGCACAAAACTACTCCTGCAACCCCAGCGTCTGCCCAATCAGGACTGCGTCTGCCCCTCTCTGTCTCACGTTGGCCCTGCGTCAGCCTTTCTTGGCCTGCGTCAGCCCCAGGAGGCCCTGCATCAGCTCTGGGAGCCTTTACGTCAGCACGCTAGCCTCTCTGGTGCTCTGCGCAGCACTTGGCTGCCTTTGCGTGGCCCCATGTGACCCTTTCTAGCTCTACGTCACTCTCCTTGGCTGCTGCATTGCTCTCCGACACAATCTTTTCCTTCTCTGTACTCATTTCCCCTCAGTTTCTCTCCCTATCACTAATTCTATCTCTCTTAGCAAACCTCGCTCTAGAGAATAAAATGACTGATCATCTGGTGTATTCTCCAAGTGACCCTCAAGCCTCCTCTCATACTTTTCCTATTGACATCTCAATGGCCGAGATTAAGTCCCTAATCAACGGTTAAGATTAGATTTAGCTTGATCCATGTCTTTTGGACCACTCTAACACAGATTCATATTAATACACATTAATATTTTATTTTCCCTAAGTTTAAACTTAGGGAGTCCATTAAAAATATTAATTACTTTAATATTTCCTGATCTCTTTAGAATCTTCCCAAACCCTTTCTGGGTATTGGAGATCTCATGTGCCCCAACCTCTCCACCAAATTGCGTGGCTAGAGCACATTCGATGCTACCCAAAATAAACACTCCCTATTAGCGAGGACTGTGCTCTAGCAATACTCTTCATTAAGTATTACTCTGATCATCCAGCATCGGTACCTGTGCTGATGCTGGGCCTTCTTGCCCAACATCCTCTGCACTACTGCCTCCTGTACGACAGCTCCCTCTGCATTTGTGCTACTGCTGGTCCTTCCTCCCAGCACTGCATCTGCACTGCACCTCCTTTCATCATGTTGCATTGTGCTGCCCACTGCTGCACTGCAACTCAGTTACTGAGAAGTAAGTAAATGATCTCCCAACTGACCTCCCTGTTGGGCTAGAAACACCTACTGATGTTGAAGCTCTTTCTGTTGCTGACAAGTGCTCCCTCTTTGACCTCTATGCTGCTGTAACAACTCCCTGCATCTCATATCGTTGCACACCTCTCTGTGCCTTCCTGCAGTGGTGCAACACTCATGTTCCTCTCGCACTGCTGCAGCCTGCTAGTTCTGCGCTGTCTCGGGACTCATGCACTGTAGCTCTCTCTGCCGCTCCAGTCCTGCTACTCCTCGTTGGGGCTCCCATAGCAAGGTCTAATCCAAGAGGCTGGGTACCTCGAGGATCCTGCCCCTCATCGCCTGTAGTCCACCTGGCTACAGCTCGAAGTCTCTCCACTTCCACTCAAGTGGTGCTTGTGCACTCATGGAACAGTCATCGTCTGTCTAAACTTCCTTCTCTACCCATGCTGGCGCTGCCTTAGTCTCGAAAGACTCTCCCTTACTCTTCTTCCTTGGGCACTGGGTCACATAATGACCCATCTCCCCATAGTGGAAGCACTTGATCTTGGAGAGATCTTTCTTCTTTCGCTTCTCCTGCTTTCCCTCAGATGCTAGAGCCACATCCTCCTCTTGCTGAACCTTGATCCCTTTGTTGCTGCTACTTGTCTTTGATTGCTGTCTGATCTCTTCTTGGCGAAGAGCTGCCCACATCTTGTCCCAAGGTAGGAGAGTCCGTCTGCCTAGGATGCTTTGGACAAACACTTCCCACTCTTTTGAGACAGCATTCAGGGCTATCCTCACCATAAGCTTCTGATCTGGTGTCGCTCCAATAGCAGTCAACTGATCTCGGATCTCATTCAGTCCTCTAAGGAAGGTCATTTGACCCTTCTTTATCTGATACGACCTCATCTAGTTCTCGAGCAACATTCTTCTCTGCGCAGAAGTATGCTGGTACAGGTTCTTGAGAGCCTCCCACATCTCAACTGCCGTTTCCTTCTCGATTATATGTGGTACCACATGATCCTTGACCTCGTCAAGGATAATTTACTTGGCCCTCGCCATCGCCTCTTCGTACTTATCATTATCATTTGGGTCGACTGGGATAGCTATCGTCTTGAAGGCGAAGTTCTTGATACGATTTCTGTCAAGCACTGATATGATTTTGGCCTTCGAGACTGCGAAGTTCAATGCTCTGTCCAATCTATCCTGGTATCTTACCCCGTGTAGTGCCATGACGCTCCTCTGAGTCTCTACTTCCCTCTGGAAGTTCTCTTCTGGACTCCCTCTGAGTCTTGATTTTCCTCCTGGAAATCCTTCTGCCGCTTGTTGAGATGCCCCCTACTCTGATCGTCTTGTGCAATTGCACTGTTGATCCAAGTTCCTCGGCTAGAAACCCTCGGTAACAACTCCTATGGCCCTGCTCTGTCAGGTACTGTTCTAACTACAGTACCTCACCAGCTCCACTCTGCAATATTCCTGCAGCCTTCTAGACCCAAGCAACTACCTCTCTGTGAATTGCGTTAGACCTTCTCTACCTCACGTTGGCTTTGCGTCACCCTGGATGGGTCTGTGTCAGCCCTGGGATGCCTTGCGTCAGCCCTCTAGCTCTCTGCGTCAGCAACGCTGGCCTCTCTGAGGCTCTACGCAGTTCCCGGCTTCTTCTACGTGGCTCTCGTTGGCTCTGGGTCACACTTCCTTGGCTTTTGCGCTGCTAGAAACAACTTCTATCACCTCGGGACAGCTGTTTTCTGCTACTATTGCTCCACTCGGCTGATGTCTCTTAGTCCTCCTGTGATTTGCAATCACGCTCTAATACGATGTTGAAGTTTCTAACTTTACTTAGTTTAGAAACCCTTCATGCACTTTTTCTGCTTTATTCCTACCTACTTGTCATTTTTCTTTAACAAGTTATTTACAAAGTAAATACTAAAAATAAACACCAGTGCATGCTCAACATATTACAGATCAACAACTAAATGTAACAAGAACAAACACACCACATGACACCATTATTTTTGGACCAATGTCCTCGGGAAAACCCAATGCGGGAAAGTTGGTGCAGCTATCTGAGGGTTTTCTTATTAAGCAATATCAGAGTACAATCTGGGTACCGAAACTGGCCTACCCAACAGTGAATTTCCTTAGCAACTATACCTCACAGTTTAAGAGAAATCTCCCGCCTGAAACCCCGGAAAATCCTTCCGGCAGCTCTTCAGACAAAGTTGCTCCTGCAACCCCAGTGTCTGCCCAATCTGGACTGCGTCTGCCCCTCTCTGTCTCATGTTGGCCTTGCGTCAGCCTTTCTTGGCCCATGTCAGCCCCAGGAGGCCCTGCGTCAGCTCTGGGAGCCTCTGCGTCAGCACGCTGGCCTCTTTGGTGCTCTGCGCAGCACTTGGCTGCCTCTGCGTGGCCCTGCATGAGCCCTTTCTGGCTCTACGTCACTCTCCTTGGTTGTTGTGTTGCTCTCCCGACACAATCTCTACCTTC
The DNA here is from genome assembly GCA_000404065.3 of Pinus taeda. Classification (NCBI taxonomy): domain Eukaryota; kingdom Viridiplantae; phylum Streptophyta; class Pinopsida; order Pinales; family Pinaceae; genus Pinus; species Pinus taeda. Next base: position 18,100 of record APFE030264706.1, on the reverse strand, counting down.
TCTACTTCTCTGTACTCAATGCCTGTCAGCTGCTCTCTCGATCACTGATTCTATCTCTCTTAGCAAACTTCGCTCTAGAGAATAGAATGACTAATCATCTGGTGTATTCTCCAAGTGACCCTCAAACCTCCTCTTATACTTCTACATCTCAACGACCGAGATTAAGTCCCTAATCAACGGCTAAGATTAGATCTAGCTTGATCCATGTCTTTTGGACCACTCTGACACAGATTCATATTAATACACATTAATATTTTATTTTTCCTAAGTTTAGACTTAGGGACTCCATTAAAAAAATTAATTATTTTAATATATCCTGATTTGTTTAGAATCTGCCCAAACCCTTCTAGGTATTGGAGATCTCATGTGCCCCAACCTCTCCACCAAATTTCGTGGCTAGAGCACATCTGATGCTACTCAAATCAACACATCTCTACCCACATCAGCTTGTCCTGCTACTCCTCTTCGAGGCTCCTGTAGCAAGGTCTAATCCAAGAGGCTGGGTGCCTCGAGGATCTTGCCCCTCATCGCCTGTAGTCCGCCTGACTACAGCTCGATGTGTCCCCACTTCCGCTCAAGTGGTGTGTGTGCACTCATGGCACAACCATCGTCTATCTTCACTTCCTTCTCTGCCCTTGTTGGCATTGCCTTAGTCTCGAAAGACTCTCCCTTACTCTTCTTCCTTGGACATTGGGTCGCATAATGACCCAGCTCCCCACAGTGGAAGCACTTGATCTCGGCGAGATCCTTCTTCTTTCGCTTTTCTTGCTTTCCCTCAAATGCTAGGAAATTATCTTCCTCCTCCTCCTTTTTGACTCTGAACCCCTTACTGTCGCTTCCCGCCTTTGTCTGCCATATGATTTCTTCTTGGCGAAGAGCCACCCACATCTCATCTCAAGGTGGAAGTGTCCCTCTGCCCGGTATACTCTGGACAAATACCTCCCAGTCTTCTGAGACTGCATTCAAGGCTGTCCTCACCATCAATTCCTGATTCGGCGTGGCTTCTATGGAAGTCAATTGATCTCGGATCTCATTTAGTCCTCCGAGGAAGGTGTCAATCGGTTCTCCCTTCTCCATCTGATATGACCTCATTTGATTTTCTAGTAACATCCTTCTCTGCACAAAAGTATGCTGGTACAATTTCTTTAGGGCCTCCCACATCTCATTTGTCGTTTCCTTCTCGACAATGTGTGGTACTACATGGTCCTTGACCTTGTCAAGGATGATGCTTTTGGCCCTCGCCATTGCCTCCTCGTACTTGTCATTCTCAGCTAGGTCAACTAGGATAGCTATCGTCCTCAAGGCGAAGTGCTTGACACGATTTCTATCAAGTACGGATAAGACGTTGGCCTTCCAGACTACGAAGTTTGAGGCTCCGTCCACTCTGTCTTGGTCTCTTACTCCGTGTAGTGCCACGCTGCTCTTCCACTCCCCTCCTGGAAGTTCTCGATGTGACTCCCTCTGAGTCTCGATTTCCCTCCTGGAAATCCTTTTGCCGAGGTCGAGATGCCCCCTACTCTGATCGTCTGTGCAATTGCATTACTGATCCGGATTTCTTGGCTAGAAACCCTCGGTAGAAACTCCCTCCTCCTTGACCTTGCCATGTCAGGTATTGTTCAGACTACAGTACCCCTCCAGCGCCACTCTGCAACTTTCCCACAGCCTCCTAAACCCCAACAACCTGAAGGTGAGAGCTCCTAGGCTCTGCGTAATCCCGGCACCAGCAACTTGACCTCCTCAGCCAACTACGTCACAGCACTCTGGCCCTCCGCGTGAGCCTCCCTTTGCCTTCCCTTGGCCTTTGCGTTGCCTCTTCTTAGCTCACCCTTGATGACACAAGCACTGCGTCAACCTTCTCTTGTTGTTGCTCTACTAGGAACAACTTCTGTCACTTGGGACAACTGTTTTCTGTTGCTATTGCTCCACTCGGATGATGTCCTCAGTTCTCCTGTGATCTGCAACCACCCTCTGATACCATGTTGAAGTTTCTAAGTCTACCAGTTAGAAACCCTCCATGCACTTTACTGATGTATTCCTACCTACTTGTTCCGTTACTTAACAAGTTATTTACAATGTAAACACTGAAAATAAACACTAGTGCATGCACAACATATTACAGATCATCAACTTAAGGAAACTGATACAAGCACACAAAATGACATTGTTATTTTTGGACCAATGTCCCTGGAAAAACCCAATGTGGGAAAACCGGTGCAGCTATTTGATGGTTTTCTTATTAAGCAATTTTAGAGTATAATCTGGGTGCCAAATCCGGCTTACCCAACAGAAAATGCCCTTAGTAGTAGTACCTCTCAGTCTGAGACAAATGTCCCGGCTGAAACCTCGGATAAACCCTCCGGCAGCTCCTCAGTTCCAATCTGCCCCAGAAACCCTAGCATCTGCCTTTCTGGACTGTGTCAGCCTCTCTTTGCCCAACACTGACCCTGCGTCACCCTGAATGGCTTGCGTGAGCCTCAGGAGGCCCTGCGTCAGCCTTCTGGCCCTCTGCGTCAACTACGGTGGCCTCTCTAAAGCACTGTGTAGCTCCTGGCTACCTTTGCGTGAGGCCTGGCTGTTACTGCATCACTCTCTCTGGCTCCTGCGCTGATCTCCTGGCACTATCTCTGCCTCTCTGTCGCTTTGTACTCATTGCCCCTCAACTGTAAATCCGATCACTAATCCTATTTCTCTTAGCAAACCCCGCTCTAGAGAATAGAATGACTAATCATCTGGTGTGTTCTCCAAGTGACCCTCAAGCCTCCTCTTATACTTTTCTCGTTGACATATCAACGGCCGAGATTAAGTTCCTAATCAACGACTAAGATTAGATCTGGCTTGATCCATGTCTTTTGGACCATTCTAACACAGTTTCATATTAATCCACATTTATCTCCTGAACTGTTTAGAATCTGTCCAAACCCTTTCTGGGTATTGGAGATCTCATGTGCCCCAACCTCTCCACCAAATTTCGTGGCTAGAGCACATCCGATGCTACCACAAATCAACAAAAAATATCTGCCAGCAATACCTCTATGCTCAGAAATAGGTATTCAGTAAACCTGTCCCACAAAACCCTCTCCAGCGACTTTGAAGCTCTGCGTTGGCCCTTCTGGCCTCTGCGTCAGCCCTCTAAGGCAATGCATAGCTTCTGTAACCCTTTGCGTCACTCTAGCTACTCTCTGCGTGGATGATGCAGTCCTTATGGGCTCTACACTATCTCTACTAGGTTCTGTGTGGCCTGCTCTGGCTGCTGCTTCCCTCTCTTTGCCTCTGCACTGGTCTCTCAGCACTGTCTCTACCTCTCTATCCAGTACTCACCGCCCCTTGTTGCTGATCACTGATTCAACTTTGCTTAGCAACCCCACTCTAGCAAAACGAATGAGTGATCACTCTGGTGTATCTTCGAACTGACCCTCAAGCCTCTTCTTCTACTTTTCTCATTGGTCCTTCAATGGCCGAGATTAAATCTCTAATCAATGGCTAAGATTAGATTTGGCTTGATCCATGACTTTTGGAACCTTCTATCCTAGTTTTATATTAATACCTATTAATATTTTATTTTTCCTAAGTTTAGACTTAGGAATTCCATTAAAAATATTAATTATTTTAATATCTCGCAAATCGGGTACAATATGCTCAAACCATTTCTCGGTCTTGGATATCTCATGTGCTTTAGCCTCTCCATCAATTTTCATGGTTAGAGCACATCTGATGCTACCACAAATCAACATACTATGGAGATCTTAAAGAAGTTCAAGATGTAGGACTGTAGACCCATGTCTATGCCTATGATTGCAAATTGGAGGAAGACAGATGCATTAGAGAATGCAGTAGTGGACCCAACGTTGTATAGGTAGCTCATCGAATCTCTCATGTATTTGGTCAACACAAGGCCAGACATTTGTCTTGCAATCAACACTCTCATTCAATTCATGGTGGAGTCTAAGAGAGTACAATGGACAACAACGAGACACCTATTGAGGTATCTATGAGGTACAATCAAGTATGGCCTGAGATATGCTCGAGGCGATGGTGATAGTTCAATGGAATATATAGATGTAGACCGGGTAGGCAATTTAATGGTTCGGAAAAGCACCTCAGGGTGCTACTTCGGTATTGGATTAGGTATTGTCTCTTGGTGCAACAGGATGCAAAAGTTAATGGCACTGAGTTTTGCATGTTGATTTTGAGTAGCATTGGATGTGCTCTAGCCATGAAAATTGGTGGAGAGGCTAAAGCACATGAGATTTCCAAGACCCAGAAATGGTTTGGGTGGATTCAAACCGGTTTGGGAGATATTAAAATAATTAATAGTTTTAATGGAGTTCCTAAGTCTAAACTTAGGAAAAATAAAATATTAAGGGGTATTAATATAAAACTGGGTTAGAAGGTTCCAAAAGTCATGGATCAATGCAAATCTAATCTTTAGCCATTGATTAGAGATGTAATCTTGATCGTTGAAGAACCAACAAGAAAAGTATAAGAGGAGGCTTGAGGGTCAGTTGGAAGATACACCAGCATGGTCAGTCATTCGTTTTGCTAGAGCGGGGCTGCTAAGCAAAGTGGAATCAGTGATCAGCAGCGAGTACTGGATAGAGAGGCAGAGGCAGTGCCAAGAGACCAGCGCAGAAGAAGAGAGCGAGAAGCAACAGCCAGGGAAAATTTTAAGAACCCCCCCTAAATTTATAAGTATAATAAATGGGCGAATCTCCATGGTATATAGGAAAACTGGAAGGCGATTTTATCAATAATATAATATGTATATAT